>WAAG01068921.1:92001-131204 GCA_013390105.1 Tichodroma muraria | reverse complement strand
CACACACACACACACACACACACACACACCCCCGTGCCAACGCAATTCACCCATCCCTCGCACAGCCCCCCGTGGGCGGGCGGGAGACAGGGCGAGAGAGAGATGTGTCCCCCCAAAGGGGCGCAGAGGGGCCGTGCCCCCCACGGAAGGGGTGCAAGGGGGCTTCACACGCACGCACACGCACCCCCGTGCGTCTGGGCGCCGGAGCATTCACCCCTCCGTCGCACATTCCCGCGGGGAGGTGGGGGGGGGACGGGACGGGAGAGCTGTGCCCTCCCCTCCCATGCGGTACAGAGGGGCTTCACCCCCACCCCCGTACAAACGGGTGTCGGTGCACTCACACACACACACCGGCATTGGGAGCATCCGCCCCTTCCTCACAGCCCCTGGGGATGGGGGTGGCAGGAGAGCTGTGCCCCCCCAGCGGGGTAAAAAGGGGTGCAGAGGGCTCCCCCCGTGCAAATGGGGGTCACATCACTGTGCCTGCATAACCCCGCGGGCTGGGGCTCTGCGGGGGTTGGTCCAGGGGTGGAAAGGGCAGTTAAACACATTCCTGCTGCACCCCGAGTTGCCAGGAGCACCCCCCTCTTTCTGCCAGCATCCCTTGCCTTAAACATCCATCCCTCTGGATACATCCGTACCCTGGCATGTGCAGTGTGCGTGGCTGTGCGTGCCGGAGTACGTACACCCAGGTGTAGGCGTGCTCAGAGGTGTGAGCACACACCCGGGTTACACTCTCGGGGTATCCGTGGACACGGCCCAGCCCTCCAGGACACCCTCCCGCACAGCCCTGCTGGGCTCTTGGCCATCGGAGGGGATCCCCGTCCTACCCAGGTGCCTCCAAAAATAACTCCGGTAATTTAAATGCACCCGTGGCTGAGCAAGCCTGGGGAGCCGCCGGGAATTGTGTGCTTCGGGGAGGGGAGATGGAAATGTCACATTTCAGAGTGGTAGCGGCTTGACTTGTCCCCTACAATAACCACATTAACTGTTTCTGTCTGGAGAAAGTCAGGATCTGGGCTCAAAATTCCACGGGAACAGTGGAATGCAAAAAAAAAAAAAAGAGTCTTTTTTGCTAAAAATTGTTGTGTCTGGTTCTTTCAGCAGATCTCCTCTGGTTCTCTCTCCTCTCCTGTTTCCTCTCCTGTTTCTTCTCCCCCTTCTGCAGCGAACGTTTTTGGAACTGCAAGGAAATCCAGAGCCTGAATCTTTATTTGCTCAGGCCGTTCCACTGAAATCTGAATGGAGCACGGGATACAGAGCTGGGCTGTTACTGCTCGCGGTGGGGATGGCACCCACAGCGGGGGATGTGGGTTAAAGAAGCACAGTCCCAGTATCATTCCCGTTGGCATTTGTGATGCCAGCCCCAAAGCCACCCTGTGCTAGCCCCTGGGCAAACGACACCAGAAGCCCGGAGCCCCTTGACCACTGGAGGGAGCCCATATTGTGCCGGAATGCAACAGGAACACTACGGGGAAGACAAAAAATAATACTAAAATATGAAATATCAGATCATTGTAGTCAGAACAAAGTGTCTTCTCCAGGTCAGGCCGTGATCTATAGCGATGCAAAATGTTATAAAAATCAGATTTAAATGTCCCGTTGTACTTCATCAGCACAAAGAAGAGAAAGAATTATTAAGAACAAGGCGCTTCCTCCCCCCATATTTTGAATATCAGTCTGGCACCTTTCACCAGGAGTAAATTCATATGCCAGGATGATGGCAGACCCGGCTTGGAGGGAAAATGCCCTTGTGTCATCCCAAGGGCCAGCTCAGCTTCCCCTCACTCTCCTTACTTAAATGTAGGTCAGCACCTACAGACTCCTTCCCAACCTGCCCCGGAGCTGCAGCAGCTCACCACTGCTGCTTTCCAAGGAGATTTGGCTCTCCTGATAAGCCAGCCATTCCCGAGAGGCGGAACAGAAGAAGCCACATGCCATGTTTATGGCGCAACATCCTCGCCATGCACCTACAGGAGGAGGCTGCCCTGCACCAGAACTCTGCTTGGCGGTTGTGCCAAGGAATGTTCCTGGTTCCCTAAATTATGTGTTGTGAACATTGAAATATTTGTAATTCAAAACACACTTTCAACACACAAATATTTCTGGCTTCGCAGAGTAAAGTTGCTGGAGACCCTGAAATGTCAAAATGGAATAAAACTGAAAGTGATTTGTGTACTAATCTGTCTTCTTGGCCCTGGAGAAATTACCATCAAAAGCATGATATAACCACAGCCCCACAGACACAGAGAGCCTGTTGTGTTTGACACCCCTGTTCTAAAATACTGTCCTTAACAAATAAAAACACATTGTAGTAGACTTTTCCTGTCTTACCTGAGCTCTTTTACCATTGAATACAGGGCTTTATCCAATGTAATTTTGATTCCCCCCGACACGTTGGTATCCCACTGGGGTTTTGCCCTCCCACTCCCCAGGTTGTTCTCTGTTCTCCTTGGGGATTTGCACAGATCTGGGTGGGTTTGCCCCCCCAGCACCATGAGCTGAGGCTCTGTAGCAGCTGGTGGCTGCTGTCACCACGCATGGTACATCTGTCCCCTAAGTGCCCCTCGGCCTGAGCTGACAGGACCCTGGCAGGGCACAGGTTTCTCCTTGAGCTGTGTTTTTCCCGAGCTGCTCCAGCACAGGAGCCATTGCTCCAGGCGGCCGCTGCTGCCTTTGAAGCCTCTCCTTCCCCCCACTGCTCAGGTAGTGGCTTTTTGTCACACGTGAGCAAGAACAGATGTGAGCTGGTGTGAAGGGGAGGAAACGGGACAGATGATGCCAGCGGCTCAGTGCTCGCAGAGCGGGAGGAATTCCACTGCTGCCTTGTAAATCTCCACTTGCCCGGTCTGCCTGTGTCTCAGGGAAAGGGCTGGGTGTTCCCAGGGTGCTGGGTGTGTTGGGTGGGTAGCTTTGAGCACAGAGCCAGGCACTCACACAGGCACAGCGTTTTCTCCGCTGAGAGTGACAAAGCCGAGCTAAGCGAAGGTCTTTGCACATTCGGGGCTGTGTTGGGGTGGCTCAACCACACCCAGGCAAAATATTCCTCCACTGTAGACTTTACACCTCTTGCTTGGTCTTGTAGCATCCAAACGAGCACAAAATCATCGCCAAGCACTTCTTACACCTTTTACCCAGCAATAACAAGCACACACAAAACTAATGCCAAAGCCCGACTCGAGCACTGGCCATGCTCCAGTGACACAAACAACCTCATTCCTTAAGGAGAATCCGGTCTCTGATGCTGAACAGGATTTCCCAGAGCCCACACAAAGTGAAGGTACAGGTCCAAGGCTCTCCCTTGTCTCCTTGCTCTCAGAGGTTGGATGGGCAGCATCACTCTGGGAAGCCAGGATCCAGGGTATCACAGGCTCTTCCCAGGTTTTCCAAGGAAAATATGAATGTGCAAGCCATTTGTACAGAGTCCCTCTGAAGGATGCAAGCACGTGCCTGCTGGCCACCCTACCACAAATTGTGTCTTTAGGGTGAACACTTAAATAGAATCATAGAATTGTTAAATTGGAAAAGACCTCGAAGGTCTTTGATTCATCCATTAATGATCTGTACTGAACTTTTACATAATTTTTAATTGGAAAAACTCACTTTCATAACTTATGTTTCTTTCCCCACATTTTCCTCCCACTTGCTGGGACCATGACCTGCTGTGACACCTCCACATCAGGGTGGTTATACCCAGCTATGAAATGTCCTCTCCATGGCACTGGCCCACAGTGGAAAGGGCTCCTAAAAACCTGGTACCCTATGTTCCTCCTGATGTCTGGCACAAACATTTCACATCAGGAAACCCACTGTGGTGAGCATCATCACAGGAATCTGACAGTTCACCTCTTACCCTGCACTGGATGAGCTGGTCCCCCTTTTTTTTTGTGTAACAACCAAATACTTGAAACATTTGCCCAGAAAACACAACATCTGGATTCAATTCCCTCCCCAACCCGGGAGTCTCTAACCTGTATTTCCCACGAGACAGATGTAGCACAATGCTAAACAGCAATCTGGCAGGGGGGAAAACATGGTATTTTTTATTCTTGCTCTCCAAGCAGAGCTATTGTACAAACAGGAACACAAGTGTCCTGAGGCCAAAAAGCGAGCAAGAAGCGCATGACTCCCTACCCTGCCTGCCACAGCAGCAGTGATAACACGTTCTGCTTATCATCAATAGCTGTTTTACAATAAATACATAATCTGCCCTGAACGGAGGGCTCAGAGCCCAGGATTTGCTTACCCCATAGCTCACCCCATAGCTTATTTTGGGGGACAGGAAGCAATGGTTTACAGGTTGGAACCTGTGAATGTGGCACCTCGAGTTAGGACTATAGGCTGGAGGAATGTGCAGAGATGCAAATTTCCCGTTGCGCTTCCGAGAATAAAAGTATTGCCATTAATCAGCCTCTCTTCCTCTGTTTTTTAGGTCATCACTTATTGGTACAAGGGGGCTGGAACAAGCAGAGGGAAGACACAGAGTGTTCTAGTGGCACAGACAGTGCTCACCATCCAGGCACAGCTGCAAATGTTACAGAAAACCCTGGTTTTGTACAGAAAACCCTTGCTGAGCATGCAAACCCCCAGTGAAATACTGGAGTTGTCACCTCTGGCACTGACAGGGGGACCAAGCCAAGTGTTTGTAATAAAAATCCTGTAGCAGAAAAACTCCTTATTACCCAACATTTCAATGAACTGGGAGGAAGCTGCCAGTGCTTCTTTGCTGTAAAAAAGCCTTTTCAAAAAGGTTTTCCCAAGTCTCCTTCAGCTTGTAGATTTTTATCTTCACCCCACGCAGAGCCTCCTGCATGTATGGGAAGCACTGGAGCCGTTTTCATGATTCTCTCATGAATTTCATGCTGTTTTTCATGCCCAAAAGTTGAGGTGCTTTTGGTTTTCCTACCTGTTTGCAAGGCTCTCACCCCAATGGAAAAAAAGCAGAGTTGGGGGCAGGCCACGTAAAGGTTAATTTGCTGTATATACCAGTCTGACTTTTTTGGCAGCTCAAAGAGCTGCACCCAAGAAACACCTAAGGGATGAAAATTCTTCTGAAACTAGGGCTAGGGAGAATACCTTCCAGCACCCCACCAACTATAAGAGCAGTGGTGAAAGAACTTGCAAATACCTAAACTAAAAAATAAATCCCAGTCCTTGGGCCAGGCACTGCTCCCACACTGGTTTGTGCAGTGCCTGTGGCAGCCCAACACAATTTCCTTAGGGCAAACCGGCCTCTGGTGAGGTTTTGCAGCAGGACTTTGTAATTTATGTCAGTCATCCAATGCTGGCAGTAGAACAACAGAACAGTTTTCACCCTCCAACGTTTCTGTTAGAGGATTTCTTTATATCACGTGTGCTGAGTGTGGGCATCACCCTCACTCCATCACCCTTACTCCATCACCCTCCTAATCCTGGGAGCTCTTCAGGGTAAAGGATGGCCAAATGGCAAATGCTTACAGCTGCAGCTCCTTCCTGAGTAGTTGCTGGGCCAGCAACTTCAGTCTTCGAGGTAAAAATGAGTTATGATAGCCCATATGGATGAGACAAAAAGGAGATTCTTGGGCAGGTTTTATGAGATCAGGTGATGGACCCAGTGGTAAAAGGGTTTTTCCCAGTATCCTGGCTAATGCACATGGGAATAACTTGACCTCTGTAGAACCTCCAGAGAGCCATAACATCCGCTTCTTCCTTTCTTTGATTAAGCTGGGCATCCTGGCTGCTGGCTTCCTTCTCTGCTGGTGGCAGAGGACATTTTGAAGGGGATTGGTGCCAGTATAATGTAGATTTATTGCCTGCCTTGGGAACTTTGGGTGAAAACGCTGCGATGTGGTGACTGTTGCTCCGTACAGACTCACCAGGTATCAACTCTTCGGGCTGGATTGTACCTAGGGCAGCTTCTGTATTCCTGACAGAGCTGGTATGACTTATCCCTGGGGTGAGGAGGTGGGAGAGAAAGAATTGCTTGTGACAGATACTAGTCATGTTGCTTAATGAAGTTTTGCAAGGTGCTCAGAAACAGCAGGACCGGGTCAAATCAGGGAAGGTCACGCCGCTGGAAGCTGCAATCCTGAGTCAAGACCTGGCTTCTCCCTAGAGCCTGTCACTCTGCTCCCTACCTGGCTGGCAGAGCTGCTCGGATTGCAAAGAATTTATCGACACCCACCCACCATCCCTAAAGTTTTATGGCAATATAGATCCATTAGAAACCCATTTTACAGAGGTATTAAAATAATGAAGGTGAGAATTAAGAGAGCAGCACACTCCTTGGAAAACCCACTGATCATAATATACTGCTTTAAAGAAAGTTATTGTGCAGTCCCCTTAAAGAAAGTTATCAATTAGCCACTGTATCAGACGTGGGAGAATTGTTCCCTGAAGAGGATTTTAGGAGGAAAGCCAGTGACTAAGTGAGGAATTTATCACTGGGGGTTGCTTGGCTCCGTGGATTAAGATGACAATGGCACAGAGGGCTTGGAGAGCAGACTGAGATCCTGGTGGCCCTGGGGGGTTCAGGAAGGAGCAGGCACTGGTGTGGGGTGAGATGTGACATGGCTCCCAGGCAGGGTGATGGCAGGTCAGGAAGGAGACATGACACCAGTGGGGTAGATCAGAGCTCCCACACACGCTCAGGGCACTGGGCAGACACTCCCACAGCTGCCTGTACCCGCTGCAGTGCTGGCTCAGGGATGGTGCCCCATGCTCTCCTTCTCCACGGCCTTCCAGACCACCACAATGTGCTGTGTAGAATCAAAACACGATGGATTTTCTGTTACAGATGCCCCACTGAAACCAGGGGCACCAGGGCTGATGTCAATCTGGCCCTGGGCAGGGGCTGGGTGGGGGATATTAGTCTGTCCCTGCAGCTGAGCTGTGAAACGCCCTGGGGTGAGCCAGGACAGCAAAAACTGAAGTCAAAGTACAAAGTACAAAATCTACTTGGCTCCTGCAGCTCAGATAACTGAACGTGGACAGAGGAAGGAGCCACTGGGACATGGCTTTTCTCTGTGGGCAAACATCACCTGGTAACATCTAGACAAGATGAGCACACGTGAGCCTGTTCCATCCCAGCAGCCTGAGGCAGACAGCGCAAAAGAGAGAGAGGGTTGTCAAATGAAAAGGTTGTGAATGTTGCCTAAAATTGGGAGAAATCACAGTATTTCTGTGAAATTGGAATAAACTTGCAAAATACTTTGTTTTGATCCAAACCATCCCTGGAGGTGTTTAAAAGATGTGTAGCTGTGGTGCTGAGGGACATGGTCTAGTGGCAGTTTTGGCAGTGCTGGGTTAATGCTTGGACTTAGTCTTAAAGGTTTATTCCAACCTAAACAATTCTGTGATTCCATAAATCTACATTTCTCAATGCAAAGGCATTTTGTGAGCCCAAAGCTCCCCTCCTCTGTTGCTGCAGGGCTGACAGGGCTGCCGGGATGACCACAGCAGTCACCTGCTGCCCACAGCTCACTCGGCTCAGCTGAGAAGCTCAGCAAAGCCCTGACAAATTGCCAAGCTCTCCTGAGATAAATAATCACAAACAAAAATATTTGTGTTTACTGTGGGGATTTGTCTGTGCATAATTATGCATTAGTCATTAGGAGGACTACAGGAGAGTTTTACACATGTAAATATGTTCAGTTAATTAGACAGGACTGCTTTTGGTTTGTTTCTTCTCTGCAGTCTGATCCTGAAGTCATCAAACACTCCTGGATCACGAGGCGGGTTGAACGATGTGTGTGAGGAAAACAGCTCTCTCCCTGCTCGTAATGGAGCTCTGGGTATCAATATATATTCCTTTAAAATACTTCTTGTAGCTTTTCTGTTACAGCCTCAAGGTACTGCACACAATGCAGCACAACCTCCACGCTGCTCTCTCATGTTCATGTTTCAAGGGGAGATCAGATGGATTTCTCAGGTAATACAATATAAGACATTATTTTCTTCTAAAACATTTTTAAGTGCAGCAGCTTTTAGTAATCTTCTAGCATCTTCTCCTCCTATGTATGACAGAGTCTATTAATGTCATTTGCATGAGAAGTTCACAATAAATCATTCATGCACAGTTTAGTACAGGTTAAGTGTAACAGCCTAACTGTGATTTTCTGTAAGAAAATCAGAGCAGCTCATCAACTGGTGTAAATCAGCAGTGCTCCATCAAAGCCACTGAGTCACACCAACTAATTGCTTGGCCCAGGGGAAAGATTTAGGCAAAAAAGCGGCAGGGAAGAGCTCCACTCCTGCCTCGTTGGAAGGACCTTCTCCTGAGAGCTTTTCTCCTAAAAACCTTCCCAAAGAAAATCCATAGTGGATTTTCTGTTAATCCTGTGGGGCTGGCACAGCCTAGCTGCTCCAAGGTTGTCACTGTCCCCCTGGCAGCCCTGGGCTCTGCTGTGGCCGTACTCCTGGAGGGTGAGGAGTGCTCAGGGGAGCCAGCCTGGAGCAGGGCCAGGAGCTCAGCGGGAAGCCTTGGGCTTGTCCCGGTCCTGAGAGTGGGGGGAAGATCAAATTCCCCAAGAACCTGCAGCTGTCATTTAGGCAAAAGCCTGGAACAGCAGCAAAAGTAGTTCCAACACCCCCCATGGCGGAGAGTAGAACTAGATGACCTTTAAAGTCCCTTCCAACCCAAACCATTCTGTGACTCCATGATTTAGGACAGCGGGGTGTCCACGTATCCATCTCCATTTCGCTGCTTGGTTATCCTCCATATTCTGACCACCGACCCCGGACCCCATTTGCTCATGGGAGGAGGAGGAGGAGGAGGAGGAGGAGGCATTCCCTGCCCCCGGGGCAGCACAGCAAACCCCCCTCGGGAGATGCCAACAGGGATGGGGCCGCCCTGCTGCTCGCAGCCCGGTCCGGTGCCTCTGGACGTGAAAGGAAATTCCTTTGCAATGATGTGGAATTTGTCGCCCGCTCTGGAAAGCGGCCATGTGGGCACGAGAGGAGCGAAGGGTCCCTGGAGGGGAGTGGCTAATGGAAAACCCCGCACTGTCCCTCCGCAGCGCTGGGAAGTGATGGCTCAGCTTCGCCCAGGCGGGAGGCGAACACGGGCTCGGCTTCACTCACAAATGAAGATCTTTCTCCTCCCTCCTCCTGTTTTTCCTCTCTCTTTTTCGGCCTGGTTCTTGCTCTCGCTGCGGCGGCGTGGGGGACAGAGGCTCATTGTTCCCGCTGCTCGGGGAACGCGCCGCAGCGCTGATCTGATTAGAGCTGGGGCCGTGCCCGGGCCAGCCCGGGAGCAGCCCGCGGCCGCCAGCACATCCTGGGGACACCCTGGGGACATCCTGGGGGCATCCTGGGGGACATCCTGGGGGACATCCTGGGGACATCCTGGGGACATCCTGGGGGACATCCTGGGGGCATCCTGGGGGACATCCTGNTGCTCGGGGAACGCGCCGCAGCGCTGATCTGATTAGAGCTGGGGCCGTGCCCGGGCCAGCCCGGGAGCAGCCCGCGGCCGCCAGCACATCCTGGGGACACCCTGGGGACATCCTGGGGGCATCCTGGGGGACATCCTGGGGGACATCCTGGGGACATCCTGGGGACATCCTGGCGGGCACATCCTGGTGACATCCTGGGGAACACATCCTGGGGAACACCCCGGGGGGCATCCTGGGGGACATCCTGGGCGACACATCCTGGGGGGCACATCCTGGGGACATCCTGGGGGGCACATCCTGGGGACATCCTGGGGGCACATCCTGGGGACACATCCTTTGAGACACATCCTCAGGGGCACATCCTGGGGGCCACATCCTCAGCAGAGACATCCACAGGAGCACATCCTGGGGGACACATCCTTGAGGGCACACTTACAGAAAAGCCAGGAGAAGGTTTAGGTCCTACAAATATGGGGGAGAAGAACCAGAGAAGGGTCTCCACGAAGTGCACAGCAACTTGCTGGCTGTGCCACTGGCTCGACTGAGAGCCAGCCAGGCTGATCAAGATGCATCTTTCAAAATGCTCAGATATCAGAAGGAAGTTGCACAATCTCAGGCTATTTATTTGTTACTTATAAAGAACATAATTTTGAATGAACTGGCTAAATAAGAATTAATTGTGTTAAAAATTCAGGTTAACAAATGCTGTAAGGAGTTTTCTTAAGGGAAATAAAGGGCAACAAACAAAAAAAAATCTCAGGCACCAATGATTAGAGCAAAACCCTGATGTTAAGAGGACTTTGTCTCAGTGGAAGCAAGTTACTCATCTTTTCCAGAAGATACATGCATGCATTGCAAAATGTTTATTTTGTACTCTCTGAAGTGGTTAATCTACATGCAAAGCAATGAAAAGGTGCCTTATTAGGCTAATTGCTAATAAAAAAAAAAAAAAAAAAAAGCCCAGAACTACTGTGAGCAAATATTTAAAAACAGATGCAGAAGGCTGTGAAAACAAACACAATCTCGTTTTTCCATGAAGTTTTCCCACCAGAAATCAGACAGTTCAAAGAGACGTCCGGTTAATGCGGTACCTCCAGGCTCCCGGCGCTGGAGCTGTTCATTAGCCGCTGCGTAATTCTGTGATGCAGAACTGGATTAATGGAAAGGTGACTGGGAAGCCACCAAGGGACCTGCTAATGATACCGCTTTGTCCTTAGAGAAGTCCTCTCTAGCCTTGCCCACGTGCAGCAAAACACACACACCATCAGGATACAATGCCACATTATCACAAGAAAACGCTTTGGAGAGGGGAAGAAGATGTCATCACCGAGTGGTGCTGGGAACTGGTGAAACCCAAGATGGAAAAATAATTGCATGCATGTTTTTTAATACAACAGGATTCCCCCAAGCTCATTAAAGCAGATGGAAGTTTTAAAACCTGTATTACTTTAAAAATTAATTTACAGCTGTGGGGCTTGGTGGCCCAGAGAACATTAAAATGATAAATCTGGAAAGGTGATGTGAGCAGAAAGGCGGATTGCTTTGGTCACAACATGGCCTTGTGCAGCTGGGAAGGGGAGATGACACCGTTTTGTTGCTGTTTGACATTTACCTCTGCTGTGCCATTTCTGGGCTTAACCCAGATTTTAAAATACCGTAACAAACCATTAAAATTTCCTCCCAAATGATGTGTCAGCCAGAAATGATCTCGGTGCCTCTCTGCTTCATTAGATACGGGCTGGCATGGTGAGGGGAGCTGATATCGACATCTGCACTTGGACCACAGGAGAGCCCTGTCAAAGCTGGGTGTCTGCACTGGGCCCTGGCACAGGGTCACAGCCTGGACATCTCCAGCAGTCCATGGCACAGGGTCACAGCCTGCACACCCACACCAGTCCATGGCACAGAGTCACAGCCTGGACATCCACACCAGTCCATGGCACAGGGTTACACACAGCCTGCACATCCACACCAGTCCATGGCACAGAGTCACAGCCTGCACATCCACACCAGTCCATGGCACAGAGTCACAGCCTGGACATCTCCAGCAGTCCATGGCACAGGGTCACAGCCTGGACATCTCCAGCAGTCCATGGCACAGGGTCACAGACTGCACACCCACACCAGTCCATGGCACAGAGTCACAGCCTGGACATCTCCAGCAGTCCATGGCACAGAGTCACAGCCTGGACATCCACACCAGTCCATGGCACAGGGTTACACACAGCCTGCACATCCACACCAGTCCATGGCACTGGCTCTTGGCACCAGCTTTACACCTCCAAGGGCTGAGCGGTGCTGCTGCCGTGCTCCCCCTGCTGCAGCCCCAGCCTCCAGCCCGACGGCCTCAGCAATGCCCTAATTCCCCTGCTCAGCAGCCGCCTCCCAAGACAAGCTGTGCCTGTCTGAAAGCACGGCAGCGTGGCGGCGTGCCCAGGGCCAGGGCAGTGTGGGGGGTTGGCAGGAGCTTGGGGACAGGTGCTTGCACGACTGCCGACACACCAAGCCAGTGCCAGGAGGGGAGTCCTTCGCCCTGCACAGCCACCGTCCTCAGCTGGGACATCTCTGGCTCTGGGAAAGGCCAAGGATGAACTGGTGGTACAAAGCCAGGCAGCTCCTCCGAGTCCCGTGGGGGATGGACTGTCTCTTTCCTGCTGTACATTTGTCCAATGCCGAGCACCAAGTGCTGGGATGGGCGAGGTAGCACAGAACAAAGGCTGGAGGCAGGTTGTATTCAGCTCACACCAGCTACCTCTGCTTGCTGGGAAGAAAGGAGCCCTTTGTTTGGAAACAGCAGCTACTCCCACCAAATCACGCACAGGGCTCCGCACTGCAGAACCCCATGCTACGTACAGGAGTGGTTTGACACAAAATGGTCCCTGTTCCCCCCTCCCTGTGCTACCCTCACCCTCACAGGTCTGTGCAGGGAGCATATCCCGGCTCTCCAAAGGTTTGGAGTGCGTGGCCAGGGATGGGGATGAAATCACAGCCTGGGAATTCGCCCCTTCTGCTCAGCCCCACAGGACCCACCCCGTGGGCAAACCACAGCTGGAGTGGCCGAAGATGCTGCCTGCCCCTGCCTGCGCTGCCAGGCCCCCAAAATACGTGCCCAGCTCGGGCTGCCACGGGGCTGGGGCTCAGCTGCCAGCCTCGGGGCTGTCCCCAGGGAGCGCAGCCCTGGACGCGGGCGGGCTCACGCGCATCCCTTCGCTGGCATCACGCCGCTGCTCTTCCAGGGCGCTCCTGTGTTAAGGTGGTTTCTCCCTGCAGAGGGTGTTACTGGGACCCCTGGGCTGTGCCCTGAAGCACCGGGAGACCCAAAGCCACCACGGCGTCGTTATCCGGGCACGAGGGGCAGCCCCGGCTCAGACACCCTTCCCGCAGCCTCTCTGCTGCTGCGTTTATTATAACGTGCTTCTCGTTTCCCTTCTCTCACCCAGCAAATTAACTTCAACAGTAAATTAACTTTATCCTGTTGCTGGTCAGCCTGTCGGATGGGAGCGAGGCGGATTTTCCCCCTGGCCGTTCCGGGAGGCCCCGCGCCCGGGCAGCAGGGCCGTGACTCACCGGCTTTCAGGCTGCCTATTGAAGGGACCAGAGCCCGAACGAAGCCCCCATTCACTCCCAGGCCTCGGCTAGTTTTCCTTTGAGCCCTCACTGCTTTATTTTTATTCTTTCCCAAACACTGTTGGCTAATTTCATTGACAAAATTCATAACTTGGGAGTGGAGAGCTCGCTCCTATTCAGCTACGAGCGCTGGGGGGGGGTTTGTTTTTCTTTTCCATGCTGCCCGTCTTGCCTCATTCTCCGCATCGTCCTGAAGCCAGTTTCCAGCCTGTGCCGTGCCGAGGGAGGGAGCTGAGGGACACAGCCCTGCGCAGAGTGTTTAGGTGCTCCTCAGTTTTTGGGTGGAGAAGAAAAAGCACCACGGCAAGGTTCTGAACATGAAGCACAAGAGTGACTCTGAGGGCAGAGCAGACAGGACTGAAATCATGCACTATGGAGCTGAGTGACCCCTGGAAGTACACAGCAAATATTTAAAATCAAAAGCCTGTTAAACTTTTATATCTGCAATACTCTGCATCCAGTCCAGTTAATTATAGCCCTTTAAAAACATCTGCATTTCATAAAGGACTAAGTTTCCTTCCCCTCAGGCTGCCCCTCCTGAGACATCCCTCTCCAGGCTGCTGGGTTACACAGTAATTACAATCCACAAGTACCTGACATCACCACCAAGTGCAGTGCATTATGGTTTCGAAAACAAGAGAAACAATATTGCTCAAGATGGGTCTGAGCCAAAACCCCAGCTCCAAACACCATCATTTTTTCTGGCAGAGTTGAGAGCCAGAGCCCTGCGTGGCAGCCAGGGCCCCCCCTGGAAATGTCGCAGGCAGAGAATGGAGGAGTCACTTTGAGCTTCGGTAAAGCAAAGGAAATTTCTCCTGCCTGCTGACCGGAGTGGTTTAAATACATGGAGGGCATTACTGGGAGACCTGCAGCTCCTCTGCCACATCTGCCCTGGAGCCAGAGCCCCCTTTGTCCCGTCCAGCCCAGTGCACACGAGGGTGCTGGAATTTGCCAGACCATCATTTTGGGAAGAGATATGGGTTGGACCTAAAGCAGCTCCAGGGTGGGAGAGGCAGCACCACCTTCCTGAGCTGGCAGCAGCAGCCCCACACCAGCACAGGCAACCAGCCCGGGGAGTCTGGTCTGGGGAAGGCACTAATGCCAGTGCAAGAGGCTGTGGGTTCCTTCCCTCCCTTCCAGCTGGGAGGAGGCAGAGCCTGCCTTGAGAGAACCTGCGACAGGCTTATCTGTGTTCCATGCACACACACGTAATAGGTACACATCATTTGGCTTATGGCCACCAAAGTGCACTCAGCTGGTACCTAAAGCGAAGTCTTTAATGGTGTTTTATGTGGTAAATCTCTCTTCTCCTCCTCTCTGAGACAGAGGCTGGTTCTGGGGTGAGAGCAGGGCAGGAGCACCAGCCCCACCAACCTGCAGGAACAGCTCCCATGACCTGCCACCTTCTTGCTTTGCTAAGCTCTTGAGGCCAGGTCTCTTTCCTTGTTCATTTATCGGCTTGTTCCCTGCAGAGAGGAGCTGGTTAGAGGAGAAAGAGTGTGATTTTCAGTCCACAGAGAAAGCAATTTACTTTCTAAGGTTGTTTGCCAAAACCACATTCCTGCTTCAGCTCCCAGTCCAAGCAGAGGGGAGGTTGAGATCAGAAACGAGAGTAAGGGACTGATTTTGCTCAATTGCTTGTGCTCTCTCTGCCTCGTGTGAGAGCTGAACTCACTCAAGGGTTGAGGCATCCTCTGTACCTTCACATCTGAACAACAAGCAGGGAAAGCAAAAACCACAGGATTTCCTCTGCTGTCAGCAATACCCAATAAATTCACAGCAAGAGCAAGCCTTTAAAAGAAAAAATAAAACTAAAAATCCCCCAAACCAAACATTTTATCCTTTCCTGGTCTAATTGGGGAATAAACTTAATATCTAATTTTAAGGGTGAAGTGAAAAGGAAAGGGATGAAAGCGAGTTGAGGCAAGAGCTGCACCCAGCCGTGATCACAGGCAGCAGGCTGGGGCTGCATCTCCAGAGGAAGCAGCAGCTCTGCCTTGATGTGCTCCGAGCCAGAGGGGCTGTGGCAGGAGTCAGGCCCTTCTCTGCCCCACACAGCCAGTGGGAGCCCGTGCCTGCCACCACCAGAACCTGGGAAACCATGGAAAGCAGCGAGCAGCCTCAGCTGGGAGCTGCTGTGTGCTGGGAGGAGCTGGAGCACCGTGGGTGCTGCGTGTGAGGGACTGAGCTCAGTCTCCCTTATCTTGGGTGCAGCCCCACTCAGATTAGTGGGGTGGTTCCTGGGTGACAATTCATATGTGATGCCTCTGTCCCAAAGTAGCCTTAAAAGTGCCTTGGACAGGCATGGGAAGATTTTATGTCAATTAAAGGCTGCTCTGGTGATGCAGGGACATCAGAAGTGCTGCTGCCTTGCCCCTGTAGGGGGCCAGGCTGGGGGTGGGATGCCCAGCTGGGGACATGAGGCCTGACCCCCCTTCCCTCACTCCACACTCTGGCTGCTCACCAGGCTCCCTCTGCTCTCCTGCTGGCTCAGGACCATCTCTCCACCTGGGTGTGCCCAGCTGGTGACACAGGAGTGCCCCTCGCCATGGCTGCTCAGCACAGCCATAAAGCCTGGAAGCTGTGCTACTGCACACTCATCCTTCCCTCAGCATCCTCACTTCTTCCCAAAGCCCCACCAGGTTTCTGAGCATCACAAAGCTCTCACAGCCAAAGCAGGCTGGGAAATACCTGGTCCCCTCAACAGAGACACTGTGGTCCAGAAGGTGCTCCTGGGAAGCCCTGGACAGGTCACCTGGGGCACTCCTGGGGCTGTGCAGGTGCCCTGCTGTGTTCCCCAGGTCCCCTGGGTTCAGTGCTGCTGAAGCAGCCCCCAGGGAGAAGTGGCACAGCCCCAGAGTGGGGACCTTGCTGACAGCCAGCTGCCCCTTGCAGCTCTCCCTCAGCTTTGCAGTCCTCCCAAAGACAGTCTGCAACTCCCCAAATGCAATCCCTGAAGGAGAGATGAGAAGTCTGTGCTCGCTTGTCTTTATAGAGCAGTTTACCAAAACAATACCTACTTTTGAGACCTGTATCTTCTTTCCTTGCTTTCTTTTCCACATCCCAGCCCCCATCTCTGCTGCTTCTGGAGCAGCCACGCACCAGAGCATTGCTCCCATCGCGGGGTGCTGGCTACCCTCTTGGTTTTGGGTGTTACATCACTTCAAGGACAATTTAACATGCATTGGATGCAGCTCCTTGAAGGGTTTTCCACGTGCATGAAGCGCTGGGTCCTGCAGGGAGGTGCTGTGAAGCCTCATGGACAGGGTGAACAGAGTCCTGGCACTCTGTCCATCCTCTGAAAGAGCTGGTGGCCCCTTCCACCAGCAGTGGTTGTTCTTAAAATAAATCTCTTGGCTAATTATTTTCTCTCCCCATCGCCCTTCCCTTCTCCTGTCTACAACCCTTCCATCCTGTGTGCTTGATTTGCTGCTCCAGCCTCTCCTCTGCCTGGGGTGCACAGACACCAATGGGTTGCACCAGCTTTTGTCCAACCAGGAGAATCTCAGGAAAGCCTGGTGCTGCAGGGGGAAAGCCATGGTGCTCCTCAGTCCCTCTCACAAAACCAAAATGCCACCCAAGAGCACTAAAGCACCACGGGGGTCACACCCCCCAATTAACACAGTTTCTTAATACTCAAACAGAGGGTTCCCCCTCCATTTCCACAGTGACACGGGGACAGGGACCACAGCCCAGCTTGGCAGGCTGGTGTGTCTTTAGGGCAAGTACATCCTTCAGCGGGAAGAAAAAGGATTTGTCTGTGAAGGATTTGTCTTTCTACATGCAGAGAAGAGATATTTATATTAAAAAAAGGGCCTTGTAATATACCAGAATACCTTCCTCCCTCACCAAAGGTCAAACTTAGATCCAATTTCAGTCAGGAGGGAGACGTCTGTCAGACAAGCACTAATCACTATTTAGTATTCATATTCACCTATTAGAAGCTCCATGCTGTAAACATGTCTATGAATTAACAAGGCATCTGGCCTCTCTTATACAATATGAGCAGCTTGGATCATAAAGTGTCTGCAGAAAATAAAAAGTGCCTTCCATCTGTCTCTCCCAAATATCACTGCTATCACCAAAGCAAACAGACCGGCTCTTCCAAAGCAGCGCCGGGCCCCTCCCCCAGAACGTGTTAGTCAAACAAAAACAAGCGTTTCACCGAGAGAACTTGACAGATCTGAAACGGCTCCGAGGAGCCAGGCGCAAATTAAGAACTGGGGGAAAATTAGCTGAGAGATAACTGGGGGGAAAAAAAAAAAAGCTTCCTAATAACAAGGTCTTTTCTTAGCTCTCTGAGTAATTACCCACAGTGCTGGCGCTGCTGAAGCCATGGGAAGGTCAGTGATGCCCAGCAGAAGATGCATGGGCGTGCCAGGACCTGTGCCAGGGCAGTGCCACCGAGGGAATTGCTGTCCCAGCTTCTACACCTCTGCAGCTGGCGGCAGAGGAGGATGCTGTGGGATCATGGTGACCCTTGGAAGGGCCAGAGATTTCATTCGGCCCTGCAGCACGGAAAAGGCAAAGCCCAGGTGGCCCTGAGCCATCAGGGGAAGGCCTCGTGCATGGCTGCCTAGGGACAGCTCAGCTCCAGCAATGCCACCATGGCGGACTGGCTGCAAGTCCCATCCCAGCTCCATGGGCTGTGTTTTCCCTCTAATCCAGAGCCCTTTGGCTCCTCACTCTGCTCCCTGGAAGTGTGTGTGAAATACATGAGAGCTAAAGGTGGGTAATTTGTGCCTGTTCCCAGTCCAGGGGCAGACGGGGCAATTCCAGAGGAGCTGTGCCGGTGCAGGATATCAAAGTGAGCTGCTGGCGCCAGGGAGGAATTGGAGCTGCCCTGCTGGCAGTGGGAGGGAAGGGCTGGGGCAGCCCCTGCGATGGGCTCTGCTGGGTTATTGAGGGTCAGTGGGGACAGCCAGAGGAGGGTGGGACAGCAGAGGTGGGGCAGGAGACCTCCCATCCCCACAACATCCAGCCACTCCCCTTGTCTCCGTGTTCCCTGTCTCACTGCCTTTCCTGGTTTGGCTTCCCAGCCCACTCCAGATTCCAGCTCTGGTGCTTCCCAGGGAAACCCGGCTGCTGGCAGATGGAGAGGCTTTCTGCTGCCTTAGCTCCTGCCAAGGACTGGATGGTGAAGGCTGGACCTGGAGCAGGGTGATCATCACTTTTGGGGGCAGCTGCTCAGCCAAGAGGCTCCAGGTCCCCAGGACATCGCTCGTGCCCTGGTTAAAGCTGGTGCCCTTAAACCAACTCAGGCTTCTCCATCTCAAGGGAACAGAAGGTCTGCTCTAAACCCTGGCTTTTGTTTTCTGAAGATAAATTTAAACCAAGGGGAAGGAAGAATGAGGTTCATAAATCAGGCAGGACTGAAAATGAGGCATGAAAAATGAATGAACAGAGTGCGTGTGCGAGCGCTGCCGCCCGGGCCTGCCCTGCGGGCACAGCCCACCCTGGCTGGCAGCCCCCAGCCCACACCACTGCCCCAGGCAGACCTGGCAGCTCCGTGTCATTGCTGCCTCTTCCCCAGCTCGCATCCACACAGAAAACATCTCGCTGGCCTTTAAACTTGAGCTGCCGGGGCTGTGATGGGCTGGGTGGGGTCCAACTCCTGTGCTCAGGCTCTGCCTCGCTCCACTTCCCTTTCCAGCTTCAGACAATGTTTTTGAGCTGATTGGACTGCGTGAGATGTTTAAACTTAAAAACTTAAAAACCAGGAGAGCAGAGGGAAGACATGGCTTTCTGGAAGTGGTTCTCACATCCCCCACACGCGTGGATGACAGGAAGAAGAAAACCAGGAGGCTTCCAGACCTCCCAGCTGCAGACATCTGAGGAGTTGGCTGTATCCGATGAGCCTCTCTCAGCTCCCTGCCTGGCCAACAAGCTGTTCCTATAACAGCAATGCAGAGCAGTCTGTCTCCTCTAAATCATCCCCTGGGACAGCATTCCCTGGGAATGGGGCTGGAGCAGCCTGGCTTTGTGGTGGACTCAGACAGTGGGAGAGGGATCTGCACCTTGCCCTGGGGCTTTGCTGTGTTGGGTCCACAGTGTGCAGATCTGGCTTGGATCACTGAGAAACCCTCACAGTTTACAGCTCCAAGTGCATCAGGGGTTGTGGCCACAAATATTTGCATTTTGCAAAGGAAAAAGGCCCCAACCAAACCAACCCAATGTGGCTGCAGCTGCTGTGCTGGGATGTGACAAGGCAAGTTCTGAAAATACCCACCTGTGTCATTTGCCATGCAAATAATTAAGAAATAATTCAACCTGGGGCTTAGGGAGAAGTGGTGGGAGGGTGGCCAGTGGCTGAGGCAGCCCAGAGCAGCTGGTGTGGAGCTGGAAAAGGTGGGAAGGAGGGAGAAGGAGGAATAATGATGGGGAAATTTGGCTTTGGCTGCCTGTGGGGTGACCTTAAGTGTCCCCATCTGAGGGACCTGTGACTGGGGGAAGGTCTTATTGGGCATCACCATTCAGAACATCACCAGAATCCTTCATTACATCCTTCTGCTGGGGAAAAGCTGCTGAAATATGAGTGTTTTCCTTCCTGTAAGGATTTACCTGCCTCTCCTACACCGTGTTAACCACTTGTGCTGCTGCAAAAATCTGCCACAGAAGATTCCCAGCCAGTCCCCACCTCCAGAGTCCCCCTGGACAGGAGCAGCTGCTTTTCGCAGCTCCAGGATGGCAGCAAGACCCAGGGCTGCCCTCGGCCATGCTGCTGCCTGACCCCAGTCCCGGGCCGCCAAAATCAATAGGGAATTTGTCACCAGCAGGGACAGGATCAGGCTCTGCACGCACAAGGAAACCCCTCGAGCATGAAAGCTAATTTAAGAGGAGCTCATCTCCTGGTGTTCAGAGACATGGAGCAAGGAAAAAGCATGACAGATTTTGGTATATTTTAACTGAATTATTGTCCACTGGGGATTGAGCCAGGACCACAAACATTATTTCACTTTCTGGTGAGGCTGCAGTGATGAATATGGGTTTCAAAGGAGAAAAGCTGGGTGGCTCTTGTTTCTAATCTTGAGTCATTCCTCCTCCTTTGGAGGCTGAACACCACAGCACAGGGATGCTGAAACAAAGACTCTCATCCCTTAGCAAAGCATCAGGGTCTGCAGGTGAATGCAGCAAGGCTTAAAACACATATCGAAATGCAACAGAATTTTGCACTAGGCTCTGTTAAAAATATTCTGTTTAATTGATTTTTTAAAGAAATCTATTATGCTGCTCTAGGCATGGCTATTGATCTGCAGTGCTGGAGAAGTAATGAAGAAGCCTTCAAATCAATAAGGCCAAAGTATATCTCAAACTATATCTGCTCCACCAGCACAACAGGGATGTGGCCAGTGAAATTCCCCAGTCAGGACCGGGAGTATGAACAAACCTGTTCTGATGACTGCAGAGATTTATTTCTATTGGCATAAACATAACTAATGAAACCTCGGCGACTCTTCACTTCCGTGAAAGCTGATAATATATTGTGGTGCTCACAATGAAATGAGCAAGAACACATTTGCAAAGGAAGAAAAAAACCCAACTCCCTCAACCGTGAGCTGTATTTTCTTCGTGGTGCCCTTGATTCTCCTCCACCCCCTTCCCCCAGACAGGGTAATATTTCTTCTCGGAGCTCTCGTACCGGCTTTAACAAGGCTTTTGTAAGTCTCCAAGGCTGCAGTTTTAGGTTTTCTTTCATCCCTTGCTGTCAGGATGGAGTAGGTAGGCAGCTAAAATCACAGGCTGATAATATTGTTTGGGGCTAACAGCCTTATCTTATCTTGTTCTTATTATTCATATTACCTTAGATAAGCCACCTGGGGCCGCACACAAGCAAGATCCAGGGAAGTGACCTCATTACAGTTCAGGTGCCTATTTACTGTAATAAGAACAGCTGGACTAACACAGCCACACTTTGAATTTGGCTGGCACTTTCCATCTGAGGCTTTGACTCGATCCCTTTCACACTTCAGAGCACAGAGGAGCGGAGGAGCCGGAGTTAATCAGCACCGCTTTTCCTCGGAAAGGGATTGCAGGAGGCTTTTGGCCACCGGACACGGAAGGGCTGTGGAAGGGTGAGTGCTCAGCATGGGCTGCACCCCCAGAGCTGGGGGGCTTTTGCTGAGAATCCCCCATTGATGGAAAAGAGATGCTTAAAACACAGCCAGTTCTTTATTCCCCATCTAAAGCTGATGTGGGAGAGATCAGCTGGTTCTGCATTTCTACCCCAAACAGATCCAAATGCCCCTGCACAAGGATTTCCTCCCGCCCAGCTCGGGTGCCAGGAATTCAGGCAGGTTTCCGTGGGCAGAGCCATGTCCAGGGTGAGAAATCCTGCTGCCTGGATTGCCCAGGAGGGACACCAGGGGTGGCACTCCGGGTGCAGCCCCAGCAGCCACACACTGCTCAGTGCCACGCTGGTTCCAGCTGAGGACCATGACAGCCACTGAACACTTCAGGAGCTTTCAGCCAGCAAATTAATCTATTTTTTTTTTTTTTTTTTAAAAAGGAATCTCCTAAGTTTAAAAATATGGTAATGCAATTAGTGGCTTTGGCAGGCTAATGAAGCCACTTTAAACCCTTGCAAAAATACCATTAAAAGAGAATGCTTAAGAGCCTCTTCAAACTTTCCAAAATGAGAAGTACGTTCGTATTCAGAAGATGCCAATCTAGTCTCCTTTCTCCAAGGTTCAAGATTAATTAGGGACTTGTTTAGTGCATGAATGAGGAAACAAATGAACTCTTGGATCACAGAACACTGGAACCAATTTTTTAATCATTTTTTTTTTCTTTACAATTACATTCCTATCAAGAAAGTCTTCATTAGACTTTCTGTCACGGGGCCACATCATGCCAGGTAACTGTTACAAATGCTTGGCTTCCAACCAAAGGCTGAACAATATGAGTTTTCTGAGAAATAAATACACGTGAAATATATTTAACGCTGTGTTTTTTCATGAAAATGTTATTGCATTTTCATAATAAATACATATAACCTTTCCTCCCTCAAAACAAATTATTTAGAAAAGACCAACAACACCTTTCCCTTTAGAAAATCTGCCTGGGTATTTAAGATTACCTTTGAGAAATACATTAATGTGTGATCTAAGAAGCACCATACAGTAGATGGATATTGCTGAGGTAAGGAATACTGGATGGGAAGAGAAAAAATATGTTTGAGACTAATTGTTAAAAGAATGGGGTTTGCATGTTTAGAGAAGGAGAAAGGAAAAAAGTAACTGCTCCTTTTTTCTTTTTTCAATGAGTTATAACCTGCCCTGGAGATTAGACAAATTGGTTTGGCTAGTCCCATCCAAAATGAGATGCAGATTTGGACCAAAACTGTACCAAAATTCAGGCATTTTTTGCTCACAATGAGGATCAGCTGAGAGAACTCACTCCTCATCACTCCCTTACCCACACACCAGATTTGTTTTGATGCTGAGAATTTCTCCAGAAAAAAAAAAAAAAAGCACTAAAATAGATTAATTTGCAGAAAGATGCTGCTGTAGTCTTGCAGAGAAAGGGAACCAAAACTCCAACGAGGCTGAGCTGCAAAGCACAGACACACAAACCACATTGTGAGCAAATGCCAAAGACGTGTTCCTTCACTGCTGCTTACGAGCTTTTACTAATTAAAAAGTTTAATTGCACTTAGGTGAGCTGCATCCAAAGTGCAGGTCGCAAATTGAGCAGGAGCTCCCTGGGAATGAGACGGCACCTTGTGTGCCCAGGTGTGCCTCTCATTTTCCTTACCCAGGTGATGAAGGGGACAAAGGTTCCCCGCAGAGCTGGGGAAGGGGCGGGTAACACGAACCGTGACTGGCAGATCTACTCCCTCCTTCCCATCAGCACCCGTTTATCATCAGCCAGACCTCTACCAGGGTGCACGGATAATGTTCTCCTAAGTGGAAAGGCAAGGGTACAATTTTCATAGCTGATCTGTTCGTCTCTACCTCGCTGCTGTCCTTGGAGCAATCGCGGAGCGGCGCTGCCCGGGACGCGCTTCCTTGGGAATTTATAGATGGAGGAGCTTCACCTCCTGACCAGCCTCCCTGACCTCACTGCTGCCCAACAGCCTAATAAAGTCCAGGCAATGGATACTCCTTTTGCAGGGGCCGGGCTGCAGCACAGATCACACTCATTACCTCCTTAGCACCAGCAAAATTTGAAGATGCGTGGGGAGGGGAGGATTTTGTGCAAAGACCGTGAGGACCTGCAGTCTCTTTGCAGAGTAGCCGTGGACAAGCACTGAAATCTTTGCTTACAGACTTCACAGCACATCTCTAAGAAAGCAACAGCAGTTGAATCCACAGTCACCTGAGCAGTGGGGAAGGTGCCCCTCTGCACAGTTCCTGCCACCACCAAACCTCCAGCTGGGAGCCTTTGCTGAAAGGCCAGAAGTCTTTGTTTCAAGAGCTCTCCTTCCAGGATTATTACATTAATCCAAGTGATTAGAGGGTCCAGTTGCCGATGTGTGATGTTGGATGAACAGGTCCTGGGTGCTGCAGTAGCTGACTGGGGTGTGCTGTCTCCAGCTGGGCACTTCAGTCATGCCTGTGACAGTTAATGGTGGTAATTTATAGCTCCATAATCCACAGTCCCAGGATGCCAATAACCTAAGGATACAAATCTCTGAATGTTCTGATAGGAATGCAGAATAACATCTTGCCTGCCTGGATCTTGTCTTTGCCAAGTACTCGGCATCTCAGACAGGCCTGAAGTAGTTGTGGGATTCCAGAGACCTCACAGACTTCTGCACGTTTGGGTTGTTTCCCTTTTATTTCTCCCATCCTTCTTAGTGCTAGTGACACTCATTTCAGGCAGTGACACTCGTTTCATGTAGCAGGCAGGTGTTTTTGTCAGGTTCCCATCTTTCTTGTCATGTGCTCTACCCTTACCAGGGAAGTGGTGGAGTTGCCATTCCTAGAGGCGGCATTAGAAGAACATAGAGACATGGCACTTGGGGACATGGGGTAGTGGTGGCCTTGACCTTGGGTTAATGGCCAAACTTGATGATCTTGAAGGTTTTTTCTGACCTTAATTATTCCAGTATCATCTCTGGAGGGCCACACCCCAGTGGCTCTTAGATCACTTGAGGATCTTGTTTGTTGGACTTAAACCAATTCCTGGTGGTTGGACTGTCTCTTTGGTAAAATCTGGCAGGTTGCAGCCTCTGCCCAGGAAATTCCAGGCATCAGGATCTATTCCTTTCCAGAACTGACTCGCAGAGGCTGTGTGAGGAATATCCTCTCTGCCACCCTCAGCCAATATTATCAGGCTGTGATGAGCACCACAGATTGGGATTTGCATGTCTGACCTGCTGTGTGGTTGCTCTGTCTGTCTCTGAAGGGAGAGATTCTGCATTTCTACTTGTGTTCCAACCTGTATAAAACTAACAAAGGGCAGAGAGGGGGAAGTTCACCCCAAGTTGCCAGTGTACCCAATATCTCCTCAAAAAGGACGCTCCAGCTTTCACCTCTCACATTACTGCTGAGTCTGGTCCCACCAAGGGATGCTGATGCTAGAACAGAACCATTTAACTAGAAGGAGAGCCAAAGTTTTCAAAGGAAGAGAAGAAGGGAGTGTGGGATGTTGGTGCAAGACTTATGGGACAACAAAGAACTCTGCCAGCTGCCAGTGAGATGCACAGGTCTCAGCAAGTTGGTCACAGATCACTTATTTGCATCAAAATGACAAAATACTTGGCTGAAGGAGGAGAAGGACTGTGCGAATCTGCCTTCTTCTTGTCCCACTATAACCCCAGGAGCCTTAAATCCAATTCAGTGCAACTCTGGAGATGTTTTGCTTTCTTGAGAGTCTAAATTTTGCGTCTCAGATCCCTCCTTGCCATAAAATATCTGTTTGCATTAAGTAACTGCTTACCCAGTCCCAACAATAACGCTGTAAATTGGACAAGGATGTAAGAAAAGCTGATATTCCCAGTGAGGATGGGACTGTGTTAATGAAGCAGTTTGAAGATCAGCCTCACTAAAAAAGACCAGGCAAAAGTGGTTTCTTCCCAGTGGAGATGCACCTTCTTCAGTGCTTTATTCTAAGCTGCCTGGATGGGCAAAATCTGTGCTCACCACACTGAGAGCAAAGGGGCTGCATTGTCAAAAACCAGACCCAGTGAAGAGGAACTTTGCATTGAAGGTGTCAGACATCAATCACCTGAGGGCTGAGACCGGAATAACCCTAAAGGAGACATCTCTGTTCTGTGCACAGCACCTATTGTCAGCCTCCTGGCATCTTCCAGCAGGGCTTTTTCTGGGGTAGAACCTGGGCTGCCTGGCTTTGTCTTTGAAATGTTGGCTCCTGCCTGCTTCAGTGGGAAACTTGCATCTGTGCTGTGATGTTTTGCTGGACCTGGCAGTGTTTGATCACACCAGGTATGGGCAGACCTGCCCTGAGTGTCAGGAGCAGATCCCTGAGTGGCAGGCAGAGAACAGCAAGTCCTGGAAGTGGAGCGTGGAAGGAGAATTTGCAAACTGCTGTGGCTTTTACTCTTTGCAGTTCAGGAATATGGAGGAACATCTACAGCTGGACTCTAAATAACCAGGTTAACTACCCTCTGCAAATAGACCAAACCTGCTGCCCTGATCCCTGCTGCTCTCATAGTGTTTTAATAGCTCCTGCAATAAAAAACAGTGAGTCCCAAAGGAGAGCTCTCCATTTATTCAGAAAGATGTTGCTAAATTCCCATACACAACAAATTCCACTGCTGGAATAAGTGCCTCTTCCCTGGCAGCCCTTCTTCCTGCCAGCCAGGCAAAGGGAAGGCACAGAATTATCTGTGTAATCTGATTTGGAAGGTTAACTTCCCTGGATCATAAATAAGCAGGGATTTATGACCATAAAGGTGCGCTACCTACGGCTTCAAGGGAAAAGCGCCACGCTCACACCTCCCTTCTCTCCCACTTCTAAAAAAGGGAAAGAAGGATGCCGAGACCCAGAAATTACCACGGCGTAATGGAAGATCCTCAGATAGGCTTGGTTTAATTACACACTTCTATCATTTCCTGCACGCTCCCCTTCCCATTAGGAAATTACAGCAGTAACTCAGCTAATACAATCTTACTGTGCAAACAGCCACTGGGCTGCAGGCTCCTGCTCCCAGCTCCTGGATCCCAGCTCCTGGCATGGCATGTGTGCAGCAACACCGGAGCACACAGCTGGTGGGGGCTGGGGGTCCTTCCTGCCACAGAGAGGGGGTTTTCTCACTCAGAGGAATATTCAGTCTCCCTGGAGGGAGATGCAAGATGCTTTTAAACACATGCAAAACTGGAGGGAGCCCCGTGGTCTGGGGTCTGCCCTGGGAAACACCTGGAGGCTGCAGAGTTCGAGGGCAGGTCTGAGCTGGGCACAAGAAGATTTGTTGCACAAGGACAGGAGATAAAGGCTATTAAAGGAAAATGTCACTTACCCCCCAAAAAAGGGGGAAAAAAAAAAAATCCTTTTTTGCATATTTTTTTCCTGCTGAAGGTACAAATGTGCCAGCTGGAGCACAGCCTCTGCTCCAGGGCCCATCGTGTGCGATACAATAGCACAGGAACTACAGAGGGAAGGATGGGCTTAAATCAGACACCAAATCTCTTCAAACACCACATTTTCTGTTCAGCCTTTCAGCACTTCACTCATCCTTGGCAGTGGAGCTGACCTGGTCATTTTTCCCTTTTTACTTCTCACCGCCACATTCCATGGCATTTTCATGAATTAACGCAGCGGTGTGGTTTTGTGCTTTACAGATGGAAAAAAAAAAACCCCTTTCCCTATTTAAATAGAGACATGTGGCAGCTGACATTTCTTGAAAACACTTTGACTCATATTAAGCTTTGTAAGTCCTTTCATTATCTTTAAAGACTCGTAAAAGGCAGGTCTGTGGCAGCGGGAAGAACGGAGGCAGGCAGCCTACCTGGAGGAGGTGGAGGGGCACGGAGATGTTTCTGGCTCCAGGCTCCATCCCCAGCCAGCTCCAGAGCTACTGCTGGGACACCCATCACCTCCTCCTGCCCCAAGCAAACAGAAGCATTGGTGAGCCCAGTAGCTGAAAAAAGTGACAAGTGTCACCGTCCCCTTGTCTTGAACTATGGAGGGAGCTGGGGAGGGAAGCACAACCAGGGAAGCGAGGGTGGAAGTGGAGGCAGTTTGCTGTGCAGAGGATTTCTGTTTTCCTGCTGGGTTTTAGAACGCTCTTCCCTCCACTCCAGGCTGCCAGCTGCCATCCCGAGCAGCACAGTCACCCTGTCCCTCTCAGCTGGTGTGATGCCTGCAGGGCCAGCACTTTCCCTCAGTGGGTTCTTACTTCCCAGCCCTGCTGAGAGGTGCTGGGGGTGCTCTGCTCCCTGGTGCTGCCTCTTCATATGTGTCCCTCGTCACAGCACCTGGTGCTGAGCCCCCTGGGTTTGACCCCAGTTTAATTCCTGAGCTCTGAGCAGCATCCCCAGACACACTGTTGGATCTGGCACTGCTGTGACCCACCAAAACTTCCCCTGGCTTGTGCTGGAAAACATCTACAACTTCCCTAAATGAACTCCAAAAAGCCACAAACCAAATTATTTTGAGGAATGAATGAGGAGTATAAAACTGTTTTCAAAGGTGGTGAGAGCACCAGTGCCCAAGCAGAGGTCAGGGTGAAGGTCTGTGTCCCCAGCCCATCACATGGGCAGTGCTGAGCTGACAGAAGGAGAGGAACCACCCCTGCCCTGGCACAGCCTCGTATCAACCTTCTCTCTGAAGCTGAGCAGGGTGTGGGACATCAGCTGTGCTCTTGTGCATGGGCAGCACTGCCCAGTTCTCTCCACTGCTCCACTCCTGACTGCCAGCAATATTTTATTACATTTATGAAGGCACAGACTGTCCAGAGAAACTGTGGCTGCCTCCTCCCTGAAAGTGTTCAAGGCCAGGTTGGATGTGGCCCTGAATATCTGGTCTGGTGGAAGCAGTCCCTGCCCGTGGCAGGCGGATGGAACAAGATGTTTAAAGTCCTTTTCAACCCAAACAATTCTGGGATTTCTGTGATTGTATTCCACAATCCCAACGCCCCCCTTGACATCTGTCCCTTACAGCTGTGCCCCCCAGGACAAGGCTGCACTGAACTGCACAACCCCAAAACGCTGCTCAAGGGCTTTCCCTGGTCTAGAGGGTCCTGCCAGGGGTGGTGGGTGCTAGGTGCTGCTGCCCCAGCTCCATCCCCATCTAACCCCAGCAGCAGGCTGGCAGTTCTGCCTTTCCCCTTCCCCACCACACAGCAGACCCACACAGTCATTTCAGGCCGGGTTTTGGCCCCAGAGAATGATTGCAGGCCCCCATGACCCCACACCACCTGCCCTGGAGGTGAAGGGCGCTGCTCAGGGCAAGGAAAACCTTTCCACGGGGCTCTTCAGATGGAACCTCCCGTAACCACCCCCACTGGCTTTGCACGGGGATGGCAGCACCAGCTAAAATCCCTCTGTCAAGCGCTGACCTAGATAATGGGCAGGATGTCTGAGGCGACCCCAGCCCCTCGCGTGCCCCGCGCAGTTCCGAGCGCACTGCTGGCATCAACGGCGGCACAAAACCATGAAAGGACACAGATTCCAGCACGAGTTTTCCAAGGGGAACCAATTAAAAATAAAAGAATCAGCAAAACCGTTCAAAGCCTTGTGAAAAATCACTGGGCAATGTCCTTTCAGGAAAGGATCATCTTACCTTCCTCATGTGCTGGATCCTGGGGCAGCCGACCCAGCCTATTGAAGTGGGCATCAGAGGGATGTGGACAATTAAAATTTACCTTGGACCAGGCTGCTGATAAGCTGAGTGGCACTGGGACTGCCACAAGGGAAGGCAGCATGGCAGGGCTGGCTGGTGATGTCCACCCCTGCCCTGGACACTGCGGAGCTCCTTTCTCCCTGCTTTCTTCCCCAGGAAGAAACACCTGAGGAAAAAGGTCTGAGCCTCAGTACCTCATCCCTGCCTTGCATACACGGGGTTTAGTGCAGTTCCAGGGCCAGCAAACAGGGTCTGACCCTGCCTGGGCACGGCTTTGGGGGTCCTGCTGCCCTTCTTCCAGCTCTGGTCGTGGCTCTGAAGGTTAAAGACACACAGAGTGTTGTGCAGCTCCTACAGAGAGCCACGGAGGAGTTCCTATCAAAGAGTTCATTCCAGGCTGGAGCTGTGCAGGGTTTGTCCCAGTCAGAGCATTTGTGCACAGCAGTGGCACCCTGCTTTGGGCCAGAGGCTCCTCTGAGTCCCTCGTGCTGTGCCCCACGGGGCAGCTCAGACCCGGGGTGGAGGGCCAGCCCCCTCCACAGCCTGGGAAAGGTGACGTGGGATTTACCCAAGGAAGGACAGGCATTTTCCCACAGTTTTTGCAGGGACTGCCAGGGAGGGGCAGGCCAGCCTCCCCCCGGACTGACAACACACCCAGAGTTCAGCAGAGAAACTCAGATACAACCACCGAGTTGTCCCCCGGTGCCAACTCCCGGGACAGCTCATCGGGGGTGTGACATCACCCCCAGGACCCCCCGGTACTGCAGCGACCTGGGCTGTGTCACCTGCAGTGTCACCCTGAGCACTCCAGCAGCGCTTCCCGAGCTGCTGGGAAGCAGCAGACCGAGCTCCCCAGCACTGCAGGGCATCCCATGAGCCGAGATTCACCCCCTCCCTGGAATTACCAGCCCCGGTGACCGCTAAAGTCACCACCAGGACACGCNTTTTTTTTTTTTTTTGTGGCAAACCCCTTCTAATCCCCATCTGGCTCGGTCCGGGAGGCCGGGCTTTGAGGAGTGGTTTCTAAATCGCTGCAGGTCCGTGCCCAGCAGCGCTGCCGTGCCCTGGGCAGCGGCTTCCCAGCCCAGCAGGAGCCCAGGAGAGCCCGGCCTGTGGAGACCAAAGCAAATACCTGCAGGGGAATGGCAATTCGAGCCTTTCCCAGCAGCAGCCCCTTCCTGAGAGCTCCTGGCTGCCAGCAGCTCCCTGCCTTTGGCTTTGCAGAGAGTGTAGGCACGTCCTGCCTGCCCTGCAGGGAGAGACCAGCCTCTAAAGCTGCCAGAACCCGCGCCTTAGGAGCTGCGTCAGGCAACAGCCATAAAAAAGGCCAGGGAGGAAAATTAGAGCTTGTCTTTTATGCCTTTCTAAGGCATTTGCCATGGGCAAAGGGCTTAAAAATTATTTTATGCATCCACTTTGGTTAAAAATTAAAAGCACGATGGTTTTGATTATTGTTATATGCGAGGCTGGAAGAGGGGCACTCAACTATCAATTAATATTATTATTATTACTATGTGGAGCTGGAAGCTCCCAACCTGCAGTGACCCTGGGGCCTGTCTGCACCATCCTTAGGGACCACCCTTCACCCATCAAGGCCTTGGGAGGTCCTCGTGGGGCAGGACAAGGTGGCTCAGGACCCACCTGCACTGGGAGCAGGATCTGGATCTGGGCATGTGGGCTCCTGGAGCTGAGCTGGTTCTCCCAGCCCTTGGGGGTCTGACTGCAGTGCCCAGGGGCTGTGGCTTGTCCTCACAGCCATCCTTGGTGTCCTGGCACCCCCAAAGTGTCACAGCAGGCAAAATCAACAAGGGTGAGCCCAGGAACCACAGGGAACGACAGGAGATTTACTGCCCTGACGGGGAGCTCATGACATCCCCTCTTGCTGGAAAAGTTGGTGTCCAGCAGCTTTCAGGGCACAGATTTATACCTCAGCCTCAAGACCCCACCAACAGCTGATGCAGGAGCCTGGTGGGCTGTGGGGTGAAGCCGGGCTGGGCCTGCCTGAGGCTCCAGCAGAACATAAATCCCCCAAAACCTTCCCCTTGCTCCACCACAAACATCTCCTGCAGTGGGGGAGCTGCCAAGCCTCAGGAGCAGGGTGAAGGTGTGGGGTTTGCATCCTGTTGCTTTGAGGTGAACACCAGAAGTCAAAGGCTTTTGCTGGAAATCTCAGTTTTTGGTTAGTTCAGCAAAGCTGACAGATCCTGATGGTTCCTGCTCCTGATTTCTGCCTTAGGGGGTGGGATTTGTTTTGAAATTTGGAGCAAAAATAGCACAACAGCTCTCAAGAACGCACATGGTGAAGAAGAGGTCATTTTAACAACGTGAACATACTTCCAGGCATCTAAAACCAAATGTTTCTTGCATGCTTGTGGCTTGGAGGAGCAACAGGTGGCTGTGCAGGCACCTCTGCACAGCACACACGGGGCAGGGCTGTCCCCCCCTGCACCCTCTGTGCAAAATCAGATCTGACAAACCTAAAGCAAGAGAAAATCAAGACATGACTATGAAGGACAATACCAGGCCAAGCCTGTTAAATTATCTCCCCCCTTTCTGTCATGTCTCATTTGCTCCTGAGCTGTCAGCTCCCACCCCCATCAGCCAGCTTCCATCACCCTCCCATTTCATTTTCCATCCTCTGGTTTCTCTCTAAGCCGAACCAGAAGGACTCACCTTAAACACCTGGAGAGTCGCCCTGTCTCTTCTCTTTAAGTGCCTTAAGCTTCCCTTGCCCAGGACACCTCCAGAGATGTGACCCAGGTTGTTTCTCAAGCTGTTTCTCACTTCCCAAGCTGCGGATCTGGCAGAGGGGAGAGAACACTGCCCTTTGTCTTGCCCCAGCCCAGTGCTGCCCTGGCCATGCCCACGCTGCCCTCCTCTCCCCATGCCAATTGCAACAGCCCTCCAGATCCATCTCTGCCACCCCCTCCCAGGCTGAGGACAGCAGCAATGCCGTCCCACGCCTCCCCGGGCATTAAGCAAAGGGCACAAGGAGCTTTTGATCCATGGTGTGTCCCGGCCTCCAGCAGCGAACAGGGAGAGGGGCTCTGTCCCTCTCTCCAGGGGCAGAGCCTGGAGAGCAGCGCCGGGCAGGGCAGCGAGGGGAGCTGCAGTGGCAGCCACCTCTTCCTCACCTTCCTCCCTGAGCACCCCCAGGCCTGACCCAGAGCCCGCACGGGTTCCTCCGCTCCCTTTTCCTCTCCTCCCACAGCACAAGGAGGGACTCGGTGGCAGCTACAAAGGAGCAGGGATGACACGAGGAAAAACAACCCAAGGCACCCTGCGGTCGCACAGGAGCAGGGACGGCTCTTCCGTCAGGAGCCGCCGCCGCTGCCCGGCAGGAAAAGCGGAACGAGCCCTTGCTCCGATCTGCCCCGAGCAGGAGCACACAACACCTGCGCGTCCCCATCTCCCTCCTGCTCCTCTCCCCGCGTCCCCTTGGAGCCGCAAGGTCGGCATCGCACCCGATTTCCTACGCGCAGGGATGGGCAATTCTCAGCCGAGCAGAGCCCCGAGGGGTTTTTATACCCCGCAGCTTCAAACCAGCGAGAGCTGGAGCTTGTTGGAAATGTAAATGTGCTGGGAAACAAGCTTCAGGTGGGGCTCGGCAGCGAAACCTCTGCACACGATAGCGATCACGTTTCTTGATGTTAATTTCTTATCTCACCTCTCCAAAGTCCTCTGCAAAGATTTTATCCTGTTAGAGGAAATCCATCCCCCTGATTTTCCCAGGCTTATAGAAAAGCAAAGAAAAGTATTGATCCTAATGAGATAACACTGACAAGAAAACGGCAAGAGCCAGTTCTATCTGTTTAAAACTAACTGGTTTTGACTGGTGGGAAAAATACATGATTATCAATTATCCATGCAGATGGGAGATGTCCAGCCTAGATATCCAGTCTGCTTTTTATGGCAGCCTCCAAATTCCAGCTATCTCTGCAATTTTTAAATGTTTTTCTCAGTGTGTTTTGTTCTTTAAAAAAATAAAATAAAAATAAAATAAAATAAAATAATTCTCAAACTGACAATGGCCCCTTATACCAACCAAATCCCAGAACCACCAGCGGTTTCATATTAAAAGACCATTTGGTGGCATTTTAATCTCTGAAGGTAATGTAGATATTTGTCATTTCTGATCTCCCCTTTCTGCAACTGTCCACAGATGACGAGATCCGTGAAATTGCTACTGCCAGGGAGTGAAATGAGAATTAACCTCGTGCCCATCAGCTGCCTCAGCACCACGTTTCCACGCCAGCCTTGACCATGGCCATGGGAGAGGTGGCTCTTGGGGCCACGCTGCCACTCACCCTGCACACCAGGGCCCCATCTTTGCAGATAATAAACACCCCCGTGCTCGAAGATTGCTTTAAATCCAGCGCTTTCTTCCCCATTCTCATTTACTTTGCCTTTCATGCTGCTTTCTCATGTATAAAAGGGGAACTGGGGGAAAAAAAGAAAGAAAAGACACATGAACACCTGAAAATCCTTTTCATATACCTGCTGCTGCTACCACTCGGTGCTGAATCTGAATAGAAACGGATGGGAGGGAGATGGGGAAGGATGAATAACATTTCATGCCCTGTAGTCAAACATAATTTCAGGCAGGAGACGAGCAGGAGCTGGTAGGATGGCTCATCCCGGCAGAGAGTTAATGTGCACTTCAGAGCCTGCTCTTTGAAGGCTGGGGTCTAATTTCCAGCCTGCAATTACTGCACTGGAAATAATTTCCCAGAAAATGGGGTCACTTTTTGGGGGTGGGGTGGGGTTGGATAAAGGCGGGGGGGATCAGAGTCCCAGCATGGAGAGGTTGTCAGGGCCTGGGGTTGGTGGATGTGTCAGTGTGGGCATCCCCCGGGTGCTGGGTGCTGCTGCTCATCTCCTGAGCTTCCAAGGAGCCAGCACAGGACTTCTGAGTCCTTCTTCTCATGCTGTCAGCTGGAGCATCTCCCTCTGTTCCCACAGATCAGGGTTGTCCTTGCTGTCCTACAGCCAAGATTTTCACTTAAGTCTGTGTTTCACGCTCAAAACCTGTGGCCTGGTTTTCCACAGCTCCAAAAACTCCGTGTTTCTCCTTCCATCAGAGGTGCTGGCCAGGAGCTCAGCGCTTTGCACCGTCAGTTTCTGATTTTCAGCAGCACTGCAAGGACAGAAGCGTTGCTGTTCCACAAAGAGCAGCTGCTCTGCTCCAGTCTCAGCCAGGCAATGCTCTTGCTTGGAGGCTTTGCCTTTGCTCCTGCTGGCCTGGAGCTTCAGTCACACACAACAATGGTCATTATGGGCCAGATCTGCCAAAAAACCCCACAGCACGGGGAGTGTTTTGACAGCAGAGTCCCTGTGGTACCTGACAGAGCTGAGGCTCACCGGGCCTGCAGGGAAGGCTCTGCCTTTCTGCCTTACCCATGATAAGTCTGCCAAAAGTAGAATAGAGCAAAATGACGAAGGACATATGGTGTCCCTCAGCAGGGCTGGGGACCCCGCTGGCTGCCCAGCTCAGATTTAAGCCCAAATAACCATCTCCAGATGGGATTTGCTGCAATTCTGCTTTGACCCAAACTGACCACACTCCACAGCTCAGACTCGCAAGGTTTTAGAGCACCTAAACATGCAAACAGGCACCTGGCAAAGATTTTCAAAAGCAGCTAAGAAGATTAGATGTCCAAGTCCCATTGGGCTCAGAGAATTAGGCACCTAACCTGCTTAGGTGCTTTTGGAAATTCTTTCGGGGATTTAATTGTTTGGTTTGAAACTTTCTGCAGTAAGTGTGTGCCTCTCCAGCTGTCCCAGCACCATCTCCAGCCTCTGCAGCCCAGCTGGTTTTGTGGGGAGGATGGGGACAATTGTGTTGGCAGGAAATTTTTGGACAATTCTGCATGCTTTGGGAGGAGGAACTTGAAATTCAGAGCGTGGTGGCCCAGGCCTTACCTTTGCCACGTGCTTTTCACTGTGCTGATGAGGAGCTGCACAAAGGTGAGGCTGGAGGCAGGGCTGTGCCCCGGGTGCTGGAGACTGCCCTGGTGCAGAGATGGGGCTGGGAAAGAGCCTGGGAGGGCAGGACTGAGACTGGCAGGGTGGGTGGGAAAGGGAGAAGGGGAGAGAGGTCAGGGAAGGGAGGATCCAGGAGGGTAAAATGCCCAAGAGGCAACAACTGGGAGCCAGGGCAGCAACATCTCCTGGGACAGGAGATGCAGTGACTGGGACAAACTGGGGAGGTGACAAATTTGTACCAGGCTGACAGGGTCAATGTGGAAAGGGTCAGGAGAGCAGGGAAGCGGCACTGTAGCTGTTGCCTGCTAAATCCTGTAAGCTCTCCTCGGCCTGGAAGGGAGCCCAGGGCTCCTGCCTGGAGCCAGCACTCAGTGCCAGCAGGGCTGTGCAGCAGAGCCCCGGGGCAGCCCCCAGCACTGCCCCTCACAGCCTGTGCCTCCTCTTCATCCCAGCTTCCCACCTCTGCCCCCCGCGGGAGCCCTGAGGATGGGGGACATGGCAGCCCAGACAATTTTAAATTTTAAAGTGCTGCAAAACCCAAAAAGAGCAAAGAGCCTGTCCTTGTAAATAAGCAACCTGCAAAACAAATTGCTCTGCTCTCCCCTCGTGCTTCAGCATCTGCCAGCAGGCATGGTGTGTGTGCCAGGAGCTGGGGCACCAGTTCAGGTCTGTGTTGAGTCCCTGTTAATTCCCAGACTCGCTCCATGCTTTGGACAGGGCACTTGGCCCCTCTCTGCCTGTCAGAAGGATAAATTCCTCTCCCCGCCCTAGAGACGTGCTGCAAAGTAGATCCACTCATAGGTGTGCAGACAGCACTGCTGGTGCATTGGAAGAGCAATAGCTCCAGTGCTTTATCACGACCAGAGAAGGCTGGAGCCAGCAGGGGAGGGCTGTGGCAGAGCCCCTGTGCAGCTTCCAGGGCTCTGGGCTGGTGCACAGCTGGTGGTGCCAAAACAGAAGCGCTGGAGTTTCTCCAAAACGCTCCAAAACTCCAAAACGCTGGAGTTTGGCCGGCATGAAGCTGCAGCAGGGGCTCCCCTGGGATGCACTGCCCCAGCCCAAGGATGGTTAAATGGGTTGAGTTTTACAGTTGCCTCTCTGGAGCACTGTGGGCAGGAGGAATTCGGCTCAGCCTGGGATAACACCCTGGCTTCACCTCCCCTTTCTGGTCTGCTTCAGGAGACTGAGAACAGCAAACAGGGGTGGGCTCAGCTGTGAGCCTGCAGGTGAGCCTGCCTGCTGTGAGCCATGGGCAGGTGATGCTGTGCCTCTCTCAAAGGTACAAGCAGGTGATGGTTTCCTCTCTCAGAGGTACAAACCGGTGATGGTTTCTTCTCTCAAATGTACAAACAGGTGATGCTGTGCCCCTCTCCAAGGTGCAAACAGGCAGGTGATGGTGCACCTTCACGGTGACAGCACCTCTGCAAGCACTACAACATTGCTGGTGCAGGGCAGCACAGGTGGGAGACACTTGCACATCTCTGTCTGCCGTGGAGGGTCCTGAGGAGAGGGAACCACACCCTCCTGCCTTTTCCATCTCCCTTCTCTTTGCCATTTGGACAGGGCTTGCCCTAAGCTCTCCTCACCCTCCAGCCCAAATAAACCCAGCACTCTCCTCCTGCCTTTCTGCAGAGCCTCCCTTCACTGTCTCACCCACAGTGAATTTATCCTTCTCCACTCTGAGGGCTGCTTGCAGTTCATTAAATATATTAAAGGTGTTAATGACTTTTTAAAAAAAGACCCAAACTGTCTGATGCTTTTCCAGCTCATTTCCTGCTGCTATCTCCCCAAATCCAGTGGGCAGTAATGACACGTCTGAGGCAGAAAATGGGATTATGATGAACAGAGTGAACTCTGCTGATATGTGGACAACATTAAACGTTTCCAGATTCCTTTCTTTACCTCTCCCTTCTGCAGGTATCTGTATAAACACATCCTCCTTGCACTGAGCTGAGCTGAGCTGTGGCCTCCTGCAGGAAGCCAGAGGAGAGATGAGGCAAAGCTTTATGCAAACAGTAATTTTGCTAGGAAGTCACTGTTTATCATACCAGAAACAACATGTTGGATAAAGGCACATTTTCTCCCTCTGTAAAATGCTGCTGGGGTGCCCATGGCTTGTCCTTCCACAGACAGATGCTGCAGAGCAATAGAAGAGAGAGGGACCATCCAGGACTGCATCTTCCAGACCCAAAAGATTTTGTATTTTAATAGGAGTTGTATTTTAAGGGGTTGCGGAAAAAAAAAGAAAGTCCTGTCTCTGTTTGGCCAGGGAAAGGCCAAGAGGTTGAGTGACCCACCCAAAGTTCCTCAGCAGAATGGGAGATTCAACTTGGATCTTCCAAATTGCTGGAGTTAAATTTCAAGCTCTGTAACTTTTTGCTCCAAAGATCCTTCAGAAAGAAAATCAGTTCTTTCCAGAGGGGGAAAATAGGCAAATTTCTCCCCCTCATTTAGTGAGCCTGTATTTGTGTGTGCTTTGCAAAGCCTGTAAGTGAGAACTTTCGTGCCTACTGTGGCACTGAGGGAAGAGGAGGGTTTTTCTGGAGTCATGTTTTTCCCTGTGAAATGTGTGTCTGGATGAGGGAGAAAATTACAGAGAACAGCTGGGAGTTTAGGAGAAAAATGTATTGGCTATGGTAAGCTTATGATTATCAAAGGTTCATAACTCAGACGAATCAAATCCAATTTCTTGCAGAACAACGAGAAGCACTTCTCAACAGCAGCTCTTCCCAGGCCAAATTTCATCTTTGGAAATGACACCCTGCAAGTACTTCTCATATAACAATAGCAAAAAAAAAAGGGTTTCTTACACTGCCTTGCCTGCTGCAGCCAACCAAACTGCCCTTGCCCAAACATTCCAACTATTCAGCTTTGTTGAGACACCCAAACCTGCAAAACTTCAGCTTGCCCAGGAGATAAATGTGTGGAAAAGTTATGTGAAAATTCAGAGCAGGGCTTGGGGGAGCTTCTCCCCTGTCCAGGCACTCCCAGCTCTCTGCAGTCTCCTGCACTTGTTGCAAACTTGTGGTTGTGACTTCCAGCTCCTTAGAGAGGCAACCATTAAACCCCAAATATCAACCAGTTTGGCACTGGGCATGTTTGAATGACCCGTTTGTCTTCCAGGTACCAACACAACAAATAGGAGCAAAGGGGAGAAAAAGGGTAATAAATAGAGAATGGGTGGTGCTGCACTGTGGGACGGGGGGATCCAGCTCTTCCGTCCAGCTTCTCCAGGGCAAGGAAAAGGGCTTGGAAAACTGGCACAGAAACCCTGGGGCCAGCCTGCCCCACCACCACAGCCCCACGCTGCCTGCCTGGGTTCTTTTCCCTGCCCTCTCCATATCCTTTACTTTTACTGGGGTTCAGAGGGACACCAAGGAGTCTGGGCCAGCTCCGGGCAGGAGCTGGATGCTTCACCCCTCTTTTAATGGTGATTCCCAGATCATTTCAAAGCTCAGGGATCACAGGCAAGGACCTAAACCTGCCTCAACGGTGGTGAAAACACCACCTTGATTCCCAGCAAGGGATTTGCTGCTCCAGCAGCCCTTTTCCATGCACTGACCAGTGTGCAAACGTGCACCATGCCAGCACACCCTGAACTTCATCCCTGTGCTCCCACAGGGACCACTGGGGGGAAATAAAGGCTGGGAGAGCTCCTCTGAACCACCCGAAGGTGGGAGCACAGGTGATGCTGCTGCTCCCCAGACCAGCACCTGAGACCCCCATCCTGTGCTGAGAACCAGGCTGGCCTCAGCCTTACCACATCCCTTCAGCCAAGCCATTCCCGGGAGGAAAATTAAGCAAATACTCCAAGGCTTGCCACATCAGGCAAATAAAATGACTTGCTGAAGTTTAACAAAAATAAGAGATGTTACTCCCCGTATTCCTCATCTTGCCTTCTCCCCTCCCCATGAATCCAACCAAGATTACAGTTTTAAAAAGCACTTTCTCTTAAATGTGGGAGGAAGATTGCCTGAGCTCTCATGCGTTCACTGCTATATTGTATTGTTGCTGCTTTTAACATGTTTCGCTCAGTTAAATAGTAACTGATGACAGCTACACACTTAAATCCTTTGGTGTTTTTATCATGGATTTTATATATATCTCTTATAAAGAACAGCACACTGCAAGGCCTCTTACCATATCAAAAACAACAAAAAAGCACCCTATTTTTGTGTAAGGTATCAAAGCAATAACGCGTGCCCGTGCAGCAGAGCCAGCCTATCAGAGGTTTATCGGGTTTTATTGGCCTTGGGCAACTCTGCACATGACGGTCTTTAGAGTGACATGGAATTTATTAAACTTTTCCACAGCCTGACAGTCTTCTCCCAGCTCGTCCCCACCCCCAAGCTCTTTTCTTTTGAAAAATGATTTCTGCCAATCTTGTGCTTTTAACATTTTTCCCCCTCTTTTTTTTTTCCTTTCTCCTCTTTTTTCTCTTTTTTCCCCCTCTTTACTGTTTTGATTTTT
>WAAG01068921.1:48571-91972 GCA_013390105.1 Tichodroma muraria | reverse complement strand
CTTTTTTTTTTTTTTTCCCCCCCTTTTCTTTTTTTATTTTTTTTTTTTTTTTTAATCACTGCTCACTGGAGTACGACTCCTCAAGCATCTGTTTAAAGAACACCATTAAGGTCCCGATGCAACAACAACAAAAACACAGAGAGAGAGAGAGACAGAGAGAGAGAGGGAGAGAGGCAGAGCAGCACCACACAGCCCATTACTGCCTGGTTCAGCCTTATTGCACTACATTACTCGGTATGACAAGCTCTGCATGCATATCACACACACCAAGGGGTTTTTTTGGTTTTGTCGGGTTGTTTTTTTTCCCCTTTTCCTGGGTAGCCTAATTCAGGCTTTGTGTGGTGCCCTGTAATAAATTCCCTCGCTCAGACAATAGCCCGTCGCCTTCAGCTGCCTGCCCCTTCCCTAACCCAGCGCCAATAAAGCATCTCCCTCTCTTGCCACTTCCCATCAGCGCAGCGGGTGATGCCAGGCGCTGCTGATGGGGTCAAGGTGCTGCCGGGCTTTCCATCAGGCCGCAGCGCCCTCCCTCTTTCCCCTGTCTCCCCAAATTCCCGTCCGCTCAGCTCTTCGCAGACATTTCCAGCAGCCCGAGGCGGTGCGGGGCTGCGGCACACGTGCGGCGGGCGGGGCTGTCTGCACACACCCCCCTTTATTTGCGAGCTTCTCCCTTCGCATCCCGGAGAGGGGAGGGAGCACATCCAGAGCTTTGGCGGCAGGCTGGAAGCAGCCGCAGAGGGTGGCAGGCTCTGTTCAGATGCTGGGTTGATGCTTCTGCTCTCCTGGGTCCAGGAGTGAGGACTTCTGCTTCTGACCTCCCACCTGGAGCTGCTTCCAGCTCTGGGGCTCCCAGCATCAGAAGGATGTGGAGCTGCCGGAGCCAGTCCAGAGGAGGCACTGGAGATGTTCCAAGAGCTGGAGCCCCTCTGCTCTGGCCAGGCTGGGAGAGCTGGGGGTGACCTGGAGAAGAAAAGGCTCCAGGGAGACCTCAGAGCCTCTTCCAGGGCCTAAAGGGGCTCCAGGAGAACTGGAGAGGGACTTGGGACAAGGGCCTGCAGTGACAGGACACAGAGAGTGGCTCTAAACTGAAAACACTGCTTACGTCCTCCTAAATCTTACACTCAGTCTCTGGCATTATCATCTCCCTGTGTTGGTTATTACCCCTCCTGATACTGAACTCATGATACCCCTCAATACTGAACTGCTGCACAGCTCTCTGAGCCCAAATTAGATGGCAATCTAATTTCCAAATATTAAAACAGTACATTCCTTAAGCAGAGTGCCCTTGCACCTCACACCTCCAGCTGCTGGGAAGGGGCCACTCAGGCTGTGTCTGGGTGCTGACATCTCCCCTAAAAGAGGCTTCCCCCCCCCTCCTCTCTCACAGGGAGCTCAGCAGTGCCCCTCCAACCAGCCCAGTTGTTGGCAGGGGTGAGCAGGGCACAAGGTGCTGTTTTCTCTGGGAAACACCCATGAAAGAGTTTGCTGCTCCAGAAGGGAAGAGGGGCAGCAGGGGACTCGATGCTCAGGCACCAGGCTCAGGCTTCTCCCACCCCTTCCCTGGGCAGGAATCAATGTGAATCGTTTCTCTGCAGTTTGCCATCAGTCCCCAAGCTCAGGGCGCCCTGGGGACACAGGTCAGCATGGCAGGAACTGCACCCTGGCAGCTCAGTGTGCTCAGGGTACCTGACACTGGTTTGGGGCTTATTACTGGCACTAAACCCTGAGACAGATGAGGGTGTGGGAGACTGATGCTACCTGGGCAAAACAGGAATGATATCAGCATCCTTTCCCACATAACAATGCCCCTCATCTCCCAGGGTGGGTGCTCCCCCCACTCCAGACATGCAGAAGTATCTGCATCTGTGCTCGTCAGCACAACTGCCTGTAGGAAAATGAGCACGTTTAAAGCACAATCCATCTGACCTATTTTCTGACGTGCACCTTAGGAGGAGCTGAGTTGTGCACTAGCACTGCCTAACAGCTGCACAGGGAATCTGGAGGGACAGCTCAGCTGAAGATTTGGGTGTTGTAACCCAGGGATCCATCTCAGCTTCCACACAGAAGCAACTGCCAGAATTTTGTTCAGTGCATTTGTGCTCTTCTGCTAAAATCCAGCTGTCTCACCTTGCACCTCTTCACTCGCCTGCTTCTCACTGAGATGAAAGTCATGTTTAAAGACAAAGGTGGCCTCGAGGGTGGCTGGCCAGGATGAAAGAGAGAGCTGGGAGGGGGGGTGGATGATGGAGTCCAAGCCTGGAGCCACATCACCTCATATGATGTCATCCCTGTGCTGGTGCTGCCAGTCCAGGATGTGACTCCGAAGAACAGTGCAGCCCTTTAGCAGTTATCTTGACCTAGAGCAGTTATTCCCAAATAAATGCTCCAGGCATGAGCCCCCTCTGATTCAACAAGCAAATGCATAAGTGACAGTAAGTGACAGCCCAGAGCTGCAGAATCTGCATGAAGCCATAAAGCAGAAGACACTCCCAAGAGCTCTCTTCCTGCAGGAGAAAACATACGATGCTCGGCTGGGTAGCTAAGCAAAAAGAAAAATAAATAAAGCAGCATCATTAGGATGTAAAAAAGTCCAAGGAGCCAGCACATCGCTGCCTGGCAGCAGCTTTGAATGAAGATCTCACATTTTTCACCAAGCTTCAAAACAAAATTGATAAGATAGAAAATAACCCCCGGTATTTGTGCCATTTCCATGCATTCATGAGTCTGACAGTTGCAAGCAGAGAAACAACCCTTCCTGGCAGGAAAATGAGTGCTGCTCCCTGGCAGGCCATAATGACACTTCGCTGTGACCATGTCACATGGATGCCTTCCTGCCCGGGCCAGTCCCTGTCTGTGCAGCGCTGTGATTTTTCTCACAGTGTTACATTTCTGTGATTAAAATAGGCACTAATGGAACAGCCACACATTTGGTACAGCAGGTTTGTGTCTGAAATGCTTTCATCGAACAGAAAGGAGCCGAGGCTGCTGCTGGGTGAGATCTGTGGGTGCTTTGGGTGCGCCGAGGTCCCTGAGGCTGGGAGCACAGCCTGGCACAGCCCTGATGTGCCCCCCAGCACTGCAAGAAGGATTGCTGCTCATGTCCAGGACATCCTGACTGAACGCAGCCCCTCGTGCCAGGCAGCTGGTGACCCACAGACCAATGTTTGCTGGATGTTGGGATCTACCCAGCAAGCCCTGACTCTGTCCCCAGTAGGGTGTGACAGCAGCACCACTTAAGGACAGGGGTGACACCGGCCAGCCTGGACAGGGAGCAGCTGGGGAGAGTGCAGAGCCTGCAAGCAAGCACAGATTTACCTGGGGAGGTGATGCCTGAGGTCTCTTCCTCGACTGTCTGCTTTCAAAAGAACCTTGCAAATGGCACGTGGAGAAGCACCAGAAGGGGCTGGTCCCACCTGCGCCAGGGGGTTCTGGTTTGGAGCCTTTTGCCCAAACAAAAGCTGTAAGTGCTGGGACATTGCACAGGACTTCACACCTTCATCACGTTTTTAGGAGAGACAGGATGTTTGCTGAAACCTGGACACCTGAAGAGGAGTTTGGGTGGGTGAAGGAGGAGGGAAATAACAGCGACAGTGCAATCACCTAAAGCAGGAAACGAGCAGGAAAGGGGCCGGACCTGACTCATCAGTGGATCCTAAGGAAATGGGGGATCCCCACAAAATCCTCAAGGAAATCTCAGTTCAAACCACCAATGAGATGTCCTAGACCAACTTTCCCTCCCTCCTGCCCTCAGCCATGCCTCTGGAGGTAGGAGTTCCTTGCTCCTGCCAATGTTCCTTCTGCAATGTCCCCTCCCAGCCCCTGCCAGAGCAGGAGTATCAGAGACTGAACTGCCTTGATATTTAACAGATCTCTCTCCACTATGCATTTCCTTTATTAAATAAAGAAATAAACCAGCATCTCTTTGCCCTGGAGAAGCTTTCAATAAGATGGATAAATATATATAATTAGCCAAGGAGAGAGCAAACTCCAGTGAATACAATACACCCTGTGAGACAACCCTCCATTAAAAGCCTCCTTGTTTAAACTTCAATATTTGAGCAATAGTGACAAAGAAACATAGAGAAAAGCACTTATTTTTCACTTTTTATTTAATCCCATCAAAGGGGTTGATCAGATAATTCCCTGTCAATTTCTCATGCCTTGGATATGCCATCCCCTCTACAAAACTTCAGGTTTTCTCAGTTTTCCACTCTAAGCTGGAGACCAAGAACCTCTAATAGAGATTTCCTGCTTCAGCAATGTGCAAAATCTCTTTTTGACCACCTCATTTTCACTGGGCTGCCCTGGAGGATGCAGAGTAGAGGAGACCATGGGGCTGTATTCTACCAAGAGCCATGACACAGAGACAGTGACTTCAACACAAGGGTGGCAGAAGGGACCTGGCCAATGCCTACACAGGATGACAAAGTCCATATATATATATTCATATATATATATTTGTGTACCCCTTTTACAGATCTGCTTTCCTGGCTCGGCCAGCTGCCACCAAGACAGCCATGTTCAGCAAAACAGAGCAAAAAAAAATAAATCTTCCCTCAAGAAGGGGGAAGCACATCCTGGAGCTGTGCTCGGCTCGCGAGTGCCTGAGCCACGGCGGCACAGGAGCGCATCCGGCGAGGAGCTGGGGCACTGCTGCCCCTCATGCTCCTCAGATGCTCTATTTTCCGACCTAGAAAACGGGAAGAGCCCACTGTGAGACAGAAACCAAGGGGTGAGAGCTGGAGAGAGGTTTGGCTTTTGCATTATTTCCTTGGGGGATGAGGTCTGGAGTGACCACAGACACGCGCGCTTCTCTCCCGGGGGAGCGCACGGAGCTTATTCCCCCTGCCCTGGCAAACACCTCCAGCTCCCTGTGCTGCAGAGGCCCCAGCCAAGGCTGTGTCATTACCAGCAGCAGCCCCCTATTCAGGGCTGCTGTACTGAGCAGATCCAGAATATTTCCCCAGGGAAGAGCCAGTCATTCATTTGCACTGTCTGTTAATTTAAAAATGTGAATCTCCGCTCGATTCTGCACGCCAGAACTCAGCCTCCGACATTTAAACCAGTGTGAAATTTTAATGCAGGCAATGGCAGTGTTCTCAGGGCACAGCAAGGGGAACAGTTGGTGGAAATGATGCTGCAAAGCCCAAGCTAAAAGAAAGGGATTAGCAAAGTACTCACTCACTCACTCGGTCTGAAAAAAACATGATGATACCTGTGGCCCAAATGAGATCCAAATCACATAGAAAGAACCTGGACTCTTCTAGAGAAAAAAGGGCTGAAAATAAAGGATTCAAAGCACCAAGGACTCTAGATTAAAAAAAAAAAAAAAAAGGTGTTTTTTTGAGTCTAAAATGGCAGTACTGCCACTGTTTTAGAGAGTAGACTGCAGGTAGGTCTCATCTGTGAAGCCACAATGCACACAGACCTCCTCAACCCTTCTTTGCCCCATTCTGGTTCTGCTATATATAGGAAAAGACAATTCCTGACATTTTAAGATCTCTCTATAATCTCTAAGTGGATTATAATCACCCTAATGAAACAGAAGGTTAAGACCAAATACTCAGGTTTTTTCCAAGTTCAAACACTGCATCAGCCACGACCCAGAATCAGCATCCCTCCTCTTTTATCTCAGCCTTTATTGAGTAAAAAGTGAATAAAACGTGGCATAAAACACTAAGTCCATTATTAGCTGGATTTCTGGTTTAATTTAGTTTACATTCTGAAGGATTTTCACAAAGTTGCACTGAAAATACTGCCATTTCCACAACGGTTTATCATTGTTATACTATTGCTACAATTACCTGTCATTACAATCAAATTTATATCAGGACAAGAAAATTATTCCTCAGAAATTAAACAGCACTCCCTGGTGGGATAATTCCTTCTCCTGAACTTTCCAATAATGAAAACTGTAAGTAAATTTGCTGTAATTCAGACCACAAAACACCCTCTGCTGTTAAACCAAATGCTAACGTTTTCACCAGGACAATAACTTGACATTCAGCAGAAAATTCCCAAAGGCACCTAGAGCTGTAAGAGGGTTCCTACACAAGGTTACAACATCCCTAAGGAAGTCAGGCTCCAAAATCAAACAGCTGAGGTATTTCTGTGAATTCCTCCAAAGCTTGTACAATGAATGGCATTTTGCAACTTAGGGCAAATAAATACCTTTGAAAATCTGCCTGTGCATGGAACTGAAATCCCAGCTTTGGGGTTTTCCTGGACACACCTCCAGGGCTGACTCTCAGGTGCGGATGGACTTGTGGACAGCCTGGCCTGGGGCTGGTCATGGTCACTGTGGGTGCTCAGCATTTTCAGGTCAAACTTGGCCAAATAAGACACAGCCACTGAGACCCAGAACCTTGCAGTGAGGAACATCCTTGTTAGCCTTGCTAGCAGCTTATGACTTCCAGAATTTCCCTCTAAAGAAATGGAGCCTGATCCTCTGAAGGCCATTTTCCCACAGGGATTGTGCAGTGGACTGCACACTGGATAAACACCTGGATGGTGTCTACCTTCACACGGAGATTCGTGCTGTGAGTTTCAAAAGTTAGATTCTTAATTTAAATCTGGACTCGAAAGCTCCATCTAAAATCAAGAGAAAAATGAATCCCTCCAGAGCAATCACTTGATTTATCACAGACAGGGATGAACTGCCCTGTTCTTTCCAGTTACTAAAGGCAGGCTACACAACCAGGTCACCTTAACAGCCGTGTTCCTAAGTCAAGGCAGGTGGATTCAGACTAAGGAGTCAAAAAGGGACATTACCCCAGCCTGGAATGAATCTATGAAGAGTGGTTTTAGTGCAGACAGTCCCCAGACCAGCAGCCTGTGTGGGCCTCCGCTTAGGAGCCTGTATTTCTTATTCTTTGCATGCATCAAAGATGCTCTACTGCGCTGTCCTACGTCAAAAACCTGAGTCCCTGAGGTCTGACAGGTTTTCACGACCTTCCCATGGTGCTTTATGAGGTGTCATTTATCAGATGCCTGGATTTGCAGCACCTCTGGCCAGACACCCTGCTGGGTGGGCAGATCCCTGCTTGGTACCTCTGACCTTCTCCTGGTGCTGGCATCACCGAGGCCCGTGGGCCAAGCGAAAATGCAGAGGCAGGCAGGGCTCCCATGGGATCACAGTGCTGCTGCCCAAATGTGTCTGCATGAGCTGGGCACGGAGAAGGGTGAAGTGACCTCCAGCAGGACAGGGGGAACTGTTCTCAGCTCTGAGCATCGGGGATTTCCAAGGAAGGAAGGTCCTGCCCGGCTCAGGGCGCTGGAGTGACCTGGGGACTTTGCTGACGCTCATTTTCAGGGAGCCTTGTCCTCGGGCAGCCTCTCCCGTCGGCCCCAGCCCTGCCCTCCCTGCAGCCCTGCTCCCCTCAGTGTCACTGGGGAAAGCTGTGACACACCAGCCCCGCTGTGGTCCCAAGGGAAGAAAACTCAGACTACTCAGCATTTCACAATTTTTTTCTCCTCTGAAACAGAGATTCTCACGCTGAAATCAGAGATTCTCTGTAGGGGAAACAATTTGGGGGAGTCCAAACCTAGAGCAAACCAGAAAGTGAGACTCTGTGCAAAACCCACCACTTCTGCTTCAGAGGCTGAGCACATCCCTGTCCTGGCTTTCTCTGACAGAAACACACAACAAGCAAGGTATTTAAAGCATTAAAAAAAACCCCAAAACGAAAACCTGGACTTGTACCCAAACAAGACACTCCACTGCACGCACTTCTCCCCCTGGGAGATGGTGAAAAAACAAAACGAACCTGCGTGGGGAGTGCTGGTCGCTCTGCTCAGGGTGCTGCTGCAGGAAGGGGCTGTGCTGGCCTGTGCTGAGCCTTCCCACAGCTCCCAGGCTGAGCCAGCACGCCAGGATTTGTACATTTGTGGAGGCACACAGAGCCACACACAGCCTGTTTAAGGCACACCATCCAGGATTGCGGGAGCTGGAGCCTCCCTGGCAGAGGGGCAGGGTACCAGGGCAGGGATGCACTCACTCAGCATCCTGCTGACTCCTTGGGGCTCCACCTGCACGCCGGGGCAGGAGCAGTCCTCTATCTGAGCAAACCTCACCGTGTCCAGTGCAGCAAAGGAGCTCACACCAAGCGCTGGGGTTCAGAGTGCTACACCCGGCCTTTGAAGCTCCCCGCAGCTGGCTGGGTGGGCGGCTGCGTCACACCAGCGGCTCCAGGGCAGCCCCGGAGCTCGAGGGAGAGCTGGCAGGGCAGAGAGATCAGATAACCTCAGCAAGAGCTCCACCAGCCCCACAATCCACCTGCTTTTCACCTCTCATCGGGAGCCTGCAGCCGCCCGAGCCTCCACCCCTCCTCATCCTCAAGCAGAGACCACCTCGGCATCTGCCCCAGCGTGGTGGGCACGCCCTGCTGCCGGTGGTTTCAGGCCTGATGGAGATGCAGCACCTCAGGGCACCTGGACCCCATCCCCTGCACCCCCACTGAGCACCTGCTGCAGCCCCTGCAGCATCACTGAACCACCCAAAACAACACCAGCACCACCAGGCAGATGGCCCTTGCCCCAGAGAGGTGCAGGTGCCCTGGGGAAAGGGGGGGATGTCTTTGTGAGCCCCCCCCCTTTGTTTAATGTAGCTCTGGGGTGCCAGAGAAATGTCAACCCCCCACCCTCCCCGAGGGAGAGGGTCCGAGGTGTTTGTACCCTCCTTGATTTTGTCTCCTCTCCACTTGTGGAGCTGGATGTTCTGTGGACCCAGGAGCCCTTTCAGGCCTCCCTGAGTGCTGTTAACTACCCCAGCAGTGCTGCAGATGTCCCGTGGGCAACATTCCAACCCCTCCTGTGCAGTCCCCTCAGGTGCTCCCTGGTTTGTGTCTCGCAAGAAAGGGTGACTTCCAGCCCCTGATTTACCTTCTCTGTGCCACTTGCTGCCTCCTTTTTCATGTGCATGGATCATATCCCCGCATATTTATCTCGTCTTCAAAATAAATATTCTCCCTCATCCTTCAGTCTCTGCTCATCTGCAAGTCTCGCAGTGTCTCCAATAATTTTTGTTGCCTATCTCTTGACCCCTCCTATTCCCACTGTATCTTTTTGAGATGGATTGACTGGAAACGAACACGCCATCCCAGGCAGGACCACAGCACTGATTTATGTGCTGGCATTAGAATACTCTCAGCAATCTTTTTTAACCCCATTCTTCCTCAAATTTCCTTTGCTTGCCTGGTGGTGGCTGTACAGGGAGAGTGGAGATTTGCACATGGATGTCTCTGTTGATGCTTCTCCCCTCTTCCCAAACATTTACAGCTAATTTAGACCTCATCATGCGCTCCTTCCCACCTGCAGCATGCTTTACATTTGCCTCTCTACCCACCAGCACACTGCCCAGCCCTCCAGCTTTATCAGGGAAAACCCTTGGGAAGTCTTCCACCTCTTCTCTTGATAAACGGAAGGCACTTGAAAGTTTTGCTGTTCACCCATTCACTTTTTTCCCCCAGCCCATCAACAACTGCATTACATAGCACCACGGCCAAACACATCCCTGTGGTAAACCTGCAGCAAAATTCTTTTTCCCCTTGGCTTTCAGATGGTTTCCCCCCTCATCAGTGGCCTCCCCTTCTCCCAGTGCTCCCATTTTCCCATTTTCAGCCCAGGTGGCACAGAGGGCACGAAGGACTCCCCTGGTGAGGCCCCAAAGGGGAGGCTGAAAGCTTTTCAGTCTTCCCTGGGGTTAAAGATTTGAGACAGAACAAAGACAAAGGATGGGGAAGAGGGTATGGATCTGAGATCCGGGACTTGGACTCCAGCTTCCCTGGAGAAAACCACCACAGCAATGAAGCACAGGCGAAAGGATCACAAGCACCTGGGGCTGAATAAAGCCACTCTCCAAGGAAAGTCCTTCCATGCACCCTCCTCTCCCCCTTGTCTGCATCCAAGCCCGGGCAGCAGATGCATGTCCACACTTCCACCCACAATCCTGGCCAGCAAGGGGGTCCCCGTTCCTGCTGGGCAAAGCTGGGAGCAGAACTGGCTGCTGGAGGCAGACCTCCACTCAAGCTCTCCGTGTTTTTCCAAGAATTGGAAATGTGTTTTCCCCCTCGCCAGACATGTTTCTATTCAAATCAGTATCAGCCATTCTGCGAGATATTTGCCTTCCTACATTTATTTCCCAGTAACAAAGCTGTCCTCAGCTTTTTAGAGCTGGTATTTTTATTTTATTTAGTTAATATTTTTAAACATTACTACTGCTATAATAAATGTTAACTATTTGTGCAGAGCTCTCATTGCCTTGGCAGGGGCCTTTATGTGTGCAAAATAACAGCAAATCATAATAAATAATAATAATAAATTATTATGGTTGATTACAAGGGAATGTGCTACATTTTTATAAGCTCTAGACCACCTACAGCTCACAAAATATAATGGGAAACATTAAGCCTTTAACTGGTTTTATACATTCCCTTCCCCCTCTTCCACTCCCCATGTTCTGTAATAGATTTACAAACAGTGTAAGGGGGGAAAAAAAATCTTCCCTTATAAGAATAGCATCAAAATTCTCCTCAGCTTTCCAGCTGCTGAGTGTTTCTGAAGCCTTCAGTGAAATGCAATTAGTATCTTTTACCGCCTGCCTTCTGGGGATACTGACATTATTATCTTATTGCAGTTTCACCTTGACATGCAGATCACAAGGCAGCGAGCTGGATTCTGTCTCCAGACGCCTTGAATTGTGGCATTGCCCCAGCTGGCTCAGCGAGTCGAGAAAGGAGAAGGAGGAAAAAAGGAGAGAAGAGCCATTTTCTCATCCTGTGGATCTCAGCTTTAAAAAAAAAACCAAAAAAACCCCCAAAAAACCCCAGGAAAAAGGCACAAATAAATACAGGGAAATGGGAGCTGTGGGGGGAATAAGCGTGTTCCTGCTCAGGTCCAAGGAGGATGGGCATGGCCAAGGGGGGATCTGCTCTGTGCCAGCCCCGAGCTGCCAGCTGGGCTGGGTTTCCAGCAGGACCTTCTCCCCTCCCCTCCAGCTCCCAGCAGGGTTCAATTCCATATGGACCCAGTCCCAGATCTCCGTATTTTGCTGCAAAAGGAAAAAAAGAAGGAAAAGAGAGGATGAGAGGAGGAAAACCCCACCATCAGGACTGCTTTACGTGTCAGGAATGATCAGAGGGACACGCCTGTCCCTCCCTGTCCCTGCTGGTGAGGTTGGCCCCGTCAGTGCTGAGCCATCGGATGGGGAACGGCTGCAGCCACACATTTCTTGTCTGAGGCTTTTTCTGATCAGCAAAATGTGACATTAATCTTCAGAATATCCACCTGAAAGGGTCAGCTTTCCTCTTGCTTCCGGGCAGCATTTTTCAAGCACTCAGAGCAATTCTGGGGAAGCCCTGAACCTGTGTCTCTCCATCCCTGCAGCGTTTTGGGTGGGAGCACCAGCCTGAAACCTGCCCTGGAGACCGTGAGATGGGTGAGGGTTGAAGCCCACCCACATGTGCATGGTCTCCTCTAAAGCCCAACCCAAACCTTAGAAGCCAAAGTTTCCAATATCCTAGAGTTTAAACCAATAACCACGCTGTTAACCAATCTTACTGAACACTGATATATCACAGCTGGGAAGCAATATTTAATGAAAATGCACAAAATGGATGGAGGGAACCTGGGTGGCTTCACTTTCCACACGTTTGACCCCGGGCAGATGTGGTGCCCCTGTGCTGGTTGGAGGAGCCACAGCTGGAGATGTGGTTCAGGTGCAAGGCTTGTGCTGGAGCTGTAGGAATTGTGTTCCAAATTACAGATGGAATCAGCTGAAAATACAACCTGTTCCCTACTTTTCTTCAACCCATTCTTCTCTCTTATTACTCTTGACTAAGACTAATTCTCTGCACACCATTCCAATGGTCTCATACCCCTGAGGAACCACTATGTGATCACGTTCAGGTGTTGAGGTCTCTGTACCCCCAAGAGGGATGAGACAGGAAGCCTTGAAGGATTCACACCCAGGGATATCCCTCCAGAACTGCCTTTCTCATCCGAGTTCAGGTCCTTTTCATCCCAGCAGGGAATTTTCAATCATCCCAATGGCCTCCTCTGGACTGGCAGTGAGGGCTGGGACCAGCTGAGCTTTAAGACCCCTTCCAACCCAAACCATTCTGGGATTCTGTTGAAAGGGAAGAGAAAGCTTTCAGGTATTTGGTTACTTCCAGTTCCTTTGCCATCCAAACCCAGAGAGGTGCAAAAGAACGTTTCCAGCCTCCCAGTGCCCCTGATGCCCTCCCCTGTTCCTGGCCAGCCTGCTGACGTTGGGCTGGCACTGCAAAACCCAGCTCACAGCTCTGCCTGCTCGACGCAGCAGCACCACACCCATCTCGAAGTTGCACCTCTTCGTCAGGGCAAGGGATTAAAACCAGAAAACCCAAGTCATATAAATGTGATCTGGACCAAAATAAAGCTCCTAGCTACTGACAGTGTCCACAACGCCTTTCTGGAGAGGACCAGGGAGGATATTTGGTGTCCTAAAGCACTAAAAGCACTATCAGAGCAGGCTTGTAAGACCCCAAGCATCACCCCAGCTCCCTTGCCTTGTCCCATGGTGGTTTCTGACAAATAATCACAATAGCCCAGCCTATGACACTCTCATTTTTCTATCCAAATGGGGTTGGGGCTGTAAAAGAGGCACCATGCAAAAATTCCCTCTGTCTCTTGGAAAGTCTGCACATTTTATTTTCATTTAAAAATATTTGGAAAGAAGGGACGATTAAACAAAGAAACAAATACTAAATAAACCTCCTTGTTTTTCTGATGCTAGACTGGCATGGGCAGCTTGTAAGAATTAGTGATTCCAGAGAGCAACTGGCTAATTTCCAAGGGAATAGGGAGAGAGGGAAGAAAGGAACAGCAGTAATTTACAGCTTAACCCATTTGTATTTTCTCTTTACAGCTCTCACCTGGATTACCAAATGCAAATTATTTATGATATTTTATTGGCAAACCCTTTTAGTGCACTGGTATGTGGAATTCCTTCCAAAATCCCAGATTTTCAGCTATGGGGCTGAACCCCTCTTGGTCTTACTTCGAAAAATGAGTGTCCCTCCAAGATTTGGGTGGGCATCATCACCTTTACGCTGTCGCAGGGCACGGACACCAGCAGCACAGCACAGACCCCATCTCTCTTTGGCATCACAGACCTCCTGAACTATTGTTTGCTGCTCTTGTTGTGATCATCGTGTGAGTGCAACACGAATGCAAAAGAACACAGCTGGTATTGAGACTGTTGCTTTCAAGATTCTAGGAGAAGATCAAATGAAGGAGAAAATTAAATTAAAAAAGCAGCACTTAATTATGTAGGCTGCTTTTGTGCTCTCTCCTTCCTCTGTGTAGTAGTTTCCACCTGAAAATCTTTAAGTGCTTTAGAGCTGGTAATTAAATCTCGGAACTACTGCGGAGAAGGATGCAAGGAAAGCAAATGCAGCTCACTTGGATTGTCTGTTTGATTATACATTAACTTTGCATCTCTCCAGCCCGCTGCTCTACCAGGACACTCCTTGCAGTGAACTCAAGGTCTGCACAAATGCTTGCAATGCTGTCCCTCAGCGAGGGAGTCGGCTAAGAAGGGTGGCAAACGGGATTGGTGGGAGCTGGGATGTGTGGATGGTCCTCCTGGGCACCCAGGCCCGTGTGCTGGGGCTGGGGGAAGTGTTCTGGGGCAACCACAGTGCCAGGAGCCTCCCTGCTGTGGGCACCCCACCTGCACCAGCAGAAAAGTGCTGCTCCCCAGCATTTCCTCTGTTCCCTGGGGACCCACCCAGTGTGGTGGCAAAACCTGACATGAGGGTGTTGGCTTGGAGAGCTGTGTCACCTCCCTTCCTCCACTGGCAGTGTTTGAAACCAGCAGCTAGGTCAGAGTACAGCCAGGGGGGTACCAAGAGCCAAGCTCACCCCTCATCGAAACAATCCACAGGATGATACTCAGAAATGCCCCAAATCCTGTGGACACGGGGCTTGGTAACTCCCAGTTCCAGGGCACAAACCCCCAGCTGCTCACACCTGAGCTGAGCACCTTGAGCTGAGCTCTTCATGGGCTGAGCACCTTGAGCTGAGCTCTTCCCTTCTCATCAGGGAAGGCTCCTCTATCAGGGTGCATCTTCCCCCTCTCAGCAGCCCTGGAGCTGGGACCTCCCTGCCAGGACAGCCCTTTTGGGACCCTCCCTGCCAGGACAGCCCTTTTGGCATCACACCAGCCTCTGTGTCATCACCACATTGCTTCAGGCAGGACTGCCCTGGTGGCATTTGAGAGAAGCTGTGGAAGAGCAGCTTCAGCAAATGTGGTTTAAGATGTTATTTTCAGAGAGCAAGGAAAGCACTGGGCGATGCTCATCTGGCAATCCAAAGCAATAGCAGGAGTTCTGGCAGTGGATCCCAGAGATGATGAAAATTAAAATGTCCTTGAAAGCATAATCAGAACTGTGGCTGGCACAGAGGCTGTTGCAACACCCAGACAATTCCAAAGAGGGGGAATCTTCTGGGAAAGCGAAGTTTCGTGGCATGAGGAAGCCCAGCTCATGTTTTCAGCCTCCTGATATGAAACTGTGTTTGCTTCTCCTGGCTTGCTGCTCATGCAAAAGCCTCTGGGGAGGGTGAGATGGAGAGGACACCAAAGAGCCTCTCATGTTGGCCCAGGGGCTGCTCTGCAGCTCCCTGGGAGCTGTGGAATCAGCAAGGCTGGTGCCTGAGCTCACAGAGGATACGGCACAAAGTGGAAGGGGACAAGATGCCAGCAAGGGACTCACTGCACAGTGTGGATGTGACATCAGCCCCAGCTGCAGGGATCAGCAGCTGAAAGTATCCATTGCAGTAGCCCCACTGTTCTCCAACAGCGAGGAAATACTTCAGGAGTCAACAGATACTTGGCATTTTTAATGGTGCAGGAAGGTTCTATGGTTTTACATTTTGTTTTGGATGCCAAAGGCCTGATTTTTTTTCCCCTTCAAATTCCAAGAAAAGCAGGACTAACCCAGCAGCATCAGCTGCTCTGGTCAGGAAGGTGCTTCCCTGTGCCACCAAAAATGCTCGAATGGAGACAAAAGCCAAAGCTACAGTTTTGTGTGTAAAACAAAATTTAAAACTGGAGAGGACAGCAAACAGCAATTAGTATTGTTAATGAGAGCCTTTGTAAGCTTTTTAAACACAACTATAATATATTTAAAATCTGACTGTAAAGCAAAAAATTCTGGAGTGGGCTATGAGTGTCAGAACAGATGTTGTTCCTCCTCCCTTCAGAGAAAAGTTTTGCCAGCCGTTTTGAAATGAGATTTTGCTGATCTCAGTGTAATTCTGTGAAAAACTCCAGGTGAATTGAAACAACGTTTTCCCCTGGAAGCTGTTCCAACAGCTGAGCTCCCTGAAGGTCCAGCTGCAGCTCTGGAGCCTGGCCATAGCAGAGGGGCAGGGGGACAGAGCTTCTCTGCTCACAGCACCTCGACCAGTCCTTACAGGAACATTTTTCTCAGACCCACCTTGACAACCTTGGCTTTGAGGTTTTCTGGTTGGTTTTTTTGGTTAGTTGGTTGGTTGTTTTTTTTCCCCTCCTGGCTTCCTGCCCTCAAACATAATTTTCATGCACAGGAGCAGTGGAAAGGACAGATCCTTCTCCTGGTTGCATTACGGGCAGAGGAACTCGGTCTATGCCTGGGGAACAAGATCAGGAGACCAAGCCTGGTCTCCAGCAGCCCTGCAGGGATCACCTGGTGTGCTGTGTCCTCTTCCTCCTCCACACAACCCCTCAGCTCCTTCCCACCCCCTTCTCACTGGGACTGGACTCACACGGAAAGAAGCAGAAGAGTCAATTCGGCCCCACCAGTGCCAGCAAGGAGGGTCTCAAAGAGCAAGAGCCCATCAGAATAAAGCTTTGTAGCCTTTGGCTTGCAGCAGAGAGGAAGAGGAGCAAGGATTCACCTAACAGAGAACTTAACTCCAAAGTGGAGACTCAGTTCAATTCCACCCTCACCCTGCCAGCGCAGGGTACAGGGAAGCTGCCCACAAAGTGATCACAGAAGGGGTGGATGGCCCTGGCTGCATCCTTCCAAAGGCAGCTTATCCATCCTCCTTCCCAGGAGAGCTTTCTGCTGGAGGCCTGGAGCCGGTGCAGGTGTTTTCCTCCAGCCCAGCCAGATGTGCCTCAGAGAAATCAGATTTCAGCGTGCCCCGGGGGTCCTGCTGCATGGCCCGCTCCCTGACACGGGGGTCCTGCAGTCATTTCTGGTGCAGGCAGCTCGGACAGGTCTCCTGTTGTCTTTGGGATAATATCCACACGGTTTGAGTTCGAGCTGATAAAACAATCCATGGTTTTAAGGGCTCACGACTGCCAGCAAATATAGGAAATAGGTAGGGCTTATTTGCCAGAGCATTCAGCATTTGCTACAGAGGTTTCATTCTTTCTCCACCCAAGATACCCAGGAAGAAAAACATTGACAGCGAAGATTTAATCGTTCCCATGCTTAAAGACAATATGCTTTTTAATGCCCAGCAGTACCACCTTGGGAGGCATTTTAATGCCAATTACAGCTCTCATTCCGCAGCACTGCCCCAAAACCCCCCTTTTCCCATCACAAACCCTGACGCAATGAGCCCATCTGAGCAGGGCCAGCCCTGAAATTTCCACTTCTCCAGCGAGACCGGCCCCGATTGTGCTCCCAGACTCTCTTGTGATGTTAAGGGCGATAGATAAAAATAACTCCGGCTCCATTGTTCTGCTATTTATACGCTGGGAAGTCAACAGCATAAAGGCGAGCAGCCCTTGGGCTGTGCGGGAGTTGATGACCCTGTTCCGCCCGCCTGTCCGTGGAGGGGCCGTGGGGGGAGGACCGCGGGGCAGAGGAAATCAGGCTGTTCGAAGATAAAGAGGCTTTTCAAAAGCCCAGAGGGCAAGCTCAGCCTGCAGCTCGCAGGGCAAAGAGCCCCATCGGGGCCATTGTGTTCCCAACGCCGTGACAAAGGCTGGGGGCAGCCCGAGGTGGGGGCTGCGTGCGAGGTACGGGCTCCGGAGCGCCGGGCTGCGGGGCAGCGATGAATGGAAAATCTCCCTCCCAAGAAACAGATGGGTCTGAATACAGATGCAAAGCGACCCTCATCCCGAGGCCGTCAAAGAAAACCAGTCCCTCCAGACCCTAAAGTCGGGAGGATAATAGGGCTTTTCAGGGACGTAAAAACGGAATTTCCTCCTGGTCGCGCATTAGCCACAGGAAACAAAACTCCTCCGCCAAATCCAGCTTCGCAAAATGCCCCTGATTTACTAAGCAACAGTTTTACTCAACTTTAAAAGTTGTTTTACTCAACTTTTTTTAAGTCGTCATTTTGGTAGGGAAACCTAACGGTTCCCGTGGGTTTAGTGCGGCAAAAGGGACGGGCGTGGGGGCAAACCAGTGCGTGGTTCTGCAAAACAACCCCACAGAATGTGGACAGAGCGTCCAGAGAGACAAAGTGACCAGCCAGGTACATCTGCGGGGTCCGCCGGGGACAACGAGCCACCCAAGTGAGAAGTAGGCAGCAAAATCCATTTTCAGAAACACAAAATACGTACAGCTAAAACAATACAGCGTTCAGAATGAAGGGATGAGCTCTGTACATTTACTTTGAAATTCTCCATTAACTACTACACGCTAATTATCTCCCTTTCTGAGTTTGGGCTTTTATTTATTTATTTATTTATTTTCCACACTGGAAAATTTTGTTCATTTTAAAGCCAAATAAATGCTGAGAAAAACCTGCCACCCACTACACTTATGATCAAAATAACCATTTCTTTTGATAAGTTCCTTCAGTTACAGTGGCCCAGAGAAAATATATTCAGTGAAGATCACTCACTGCTGAATACTTTCCTCACTTCTTCCCTCAAACTGGTGATGCCTTTTTTTTTCCCCCCTTGTATAAACAGGGTACTTTTTAATGGGGTAATTTGTACTACAAACTCCTGAAAACATGTTTTGATTTTATTTTGCTTTTTGTGATTCCTAAAGCCCTAGTTTTGAAATGCACGAAGATAAAAGTGCTTTGAGGATTTTATTTCTGTGTCTCCAGATTGCTCACTAGAGAGCCAAAAGTCACTCCTCGCCTCTCAATCAAGGCCCGAGAAAATTTTAGACCCTTGCAGAGATAATCAGACTTGTCAGGTTACACTAAAAGGCAGGAAGACCTGGGCCAACATTTTCCTAAATGCTGACATTACACACTCCAGATTCTGCAGACTTTTATAAAGGATTTGAACACAAATTTATCTGTAGAAGAGGAAAGTTTTTACTCTGTTTCTAAGCAAAGCAGAATGGAATAAAGGAGCGATCTGTTGCTCTGAGAAGGTACCAACCGAAAAGGTGTGAAACTGAGTTATGTGGGCTGGGACAGATCCTCTGCTCCCCTCCAGTGTGGCTGGGCCGGTGACACTTTGTCACCCTGTTGTCACTTCACACCTCTCATCCTACCAGTCTTCTTCACTTGCCCGCCTCACCCATCTGCTCCCTCCTGTCTCTGAGCAGGATGGATGGCACAGGGAGGCCTCTCTGGCCCTGTTTTGTTCCTGCCATTTATTTCAGACATCTAACTTGGGATCCCTGCCCGGTGCAAACAGCCACACAAAGCCACCCCGAGCTTCCAAAAGAGAAGGGTTGGGGGGAAACATTTGGGATATGGATAGCTGAAACATCAGGACTTCACGCATGTGCCAGGAAGGTGCCGTGGGATCACCGTTTCCATAGCTAAAGCCTGGATTTTGACTGCCTCCGCTTGGAGTCATCCCAGGAGAAAAGGAGTTTGGTTTTTGGAGCGCAGAGCAACTACCACCCCACTGATGGGAGCATCGTGGGGTCCTGCAGCCCAGGCCACCAATGTCCCAGCTGGAGGAGCCCTGTGCTGGGCACTGGTCCTGCCCCGCAGACAGAAATGAGGAGAGTTCTGGTTCTCATGGCAGGCCAAAGGGATCAAGGGTGAAATCAGCTGAGCTGGGGGAAACCAACCATTAGCGGCCCCAAACACCAGAAACTTCCACCCTCTGTGGGTAACCTGAAACTAGAGACCCAAAATTGACACGAAGAGGCAGAAATAAGGGGTTTAAATCTGAAAAAGTGCAAATCCTGTCTCCCACCATCCTGTGAACACCCCAATTCCATCACTAAGCTCCTCAAATTTTGACAAGTTTTTAACTTTACTTCCTGTGGACTTCCTCTATAGGAATAACCGAACCAGATCAAAGAAAAATCCTCCTTGGGGAGTCTTAAAATGTATTTTTTTCCTATTTCTCCCTGGTATCCCTTCAGCTCTGTCATGTCCCAACCAACATCCATTGCATGTGGCCTTTGGGGAAGTTATTCCCAAAACATTAATAGGCTTCTGGAAACACAAAATGCAGTATCTGAACCTTTCTGGAAATGATGTAACTTTTCTAACTAATTTTTAATTAGTTGTTTTAATTAATTGTGGGCAGTGCCCACCTTAAGCCAGCACTAGTGAAGTTCCTTCAGAGGCTCTTACTGTTATTTTGATGATTAAATCACTGAAACCTTACTTTTGTTAAAACCAACACTGACAAGCTTCAGTAAACAAAGCCAAAGTGAGTTGAAGTTTGGACATCTGAGATCTTAAATTTATGGCACTTCAAGGACATTGGAATAGCCAGAAGATACAGAGAAGATGAAGGCCTGGAAAGCTGGAGATTCTCCCTCTGAGAAAAAGGTGATAAAACCACAAAAGAATGTGGGGCAAAGTAGCATGAAGAGTGAGAAATCAACAACCGGTAGAGCATAAAATACTAATTAATGAAGGTAATTATGTAACCTGGAACCAGTGAACATTAATTTCTTTGTTTGTTAAAAATGTATAAATGAATGAAAAAGTTTTGTATCATCATCTGTATGGAGGGCAGAACTTTGCCAGTTGTACATCCCCGCTCTTGGCCAAGAGTAAAGTAATGCCCTACCCTCTAACACTAAAAAGACAGTTCAGGGAGTTTTATTTATCCCAATGATTTTGGAGGATTTGGGTAACAACCTCAGCATGCCATTCACCTCACCTAATATCTGACACCTACCATGAAACATGATGCTGGAGTTGGACCTGGGGCTCCTAACTAAGAGGGAAGAGGAGAAGTAGCTGGGCAAACTGTAAGGGGTTGTAAAAACCCATCCCAACTGGCCCCAGTACTTTTCAAAGCCCAAAATGGGTCTTTCCCCCTTATTAGGCACCCATCTGTGTCCCCCAGCTCTAATTAAGCATCTGCTCTGCAAGAAACTAACAAGTTCTTCTGCTGATAATCCCGACCAGCTTGGCAGCATTATTTATGACACAGCCACGGCGAGCCCCTGCTCCGGCCGAGTCGCTTCGTTGTCGGAGTAAGATGTAGCTATATCATTATTTTAGCAGACATATAAAATATAATCCAATTATACGGCAGATACGTGGAATTCCCAATGATTTCAGAGCGTGCTGCTTTATTCAGGAGGGGGGAAGAGATTTAAAGAGACAGGTTGTCACTGGGCATCAAAGGATTTGGGATGATATTTAGGATAACAGTTTATAGACATGGAGTAAATCCTATTATAATGCCACATGGCCATCAGGCTGTCACAGTGGCTGGTACAGTGCATGTCTGGGCAAGGATGCCAGCCAGGAATGTGGTCACCTTGGAGGTGTGTGAGAACTGGCAGGTTTTGTGTGTAGCACCTTGAGAGCCTCTGCATTGCCCTCAGTTCTGAGGTGTCCTCCCTGCCAGCTGGACCCAGGGGAATGGAGCACCCTGAGCCTCGAAGGGCTGAACTTGGGTTTACCCTGCAGTCCCTCAAGGACAGAGTGTGGAGAGAATGGAACCAGAGGAGTGAAAATGGGCATTTTCCAAAGCTCAGGATCTGTGACCAAGGACTAGGCCACAGCAACGGCCCTGATGTCTCAGTTTGGTCCAGAGCTCCCTTTCCAAGGGGCTGAGTCAAATTCTGTGGACAAGGAGCCTCTCCATGGCTTCACCCAACTGTGGTTTGGGCCTGGCAACCACGGGAGAAGTGGAGAGGAGAGCTGGGAACTCAGAGAAGCACTCAGAGCACAAGTACAGTTTGGGGCTTTTTTGCACATGACTCATGATCAACACAACTCCAAGGCCTGTGAAAGCACAAAAGCTGATTCCTCACCCAGATACCCGGCAGGGGAACTCCCAAGTGCCACAGGGATGAGCTCAGAAAACAGCCTGGATGGCTGCACTTGGCACAGCCCTGGCCAGGAGCTGCTGGGCACTGCAACATTCTGCCCAGCATCCACCAGAGCTGCTGTGGCTGAGCAGGGACCCTCAGCCCTTGCTGCTGCACCAGAGCTGCTGGGGGGGAACATGAACCATCTCTACCACCCCTCTCAGCCTCCAGTCAAGCAACACAAAGGAAAGCCATTCCTGCCTCCCCTGGCCTTTTTCTGTTTGTTTGCTCTTTCCCTTCAGCAGCACTTACAGGTTTCACACTCTCCCGTTGACGTTGACAGCTGTTCCTCCTCAGCAGCTCCCACCTCTTCTCACCCTCCACCCCTCACATTTTTATTTTGGGTCCCTGGTCCTCGATGGCACATGGAACCCTGCCATGATGTCACCCATGTCCCCAGCAAGGTGAGGCACACCGACGTGCCACCCCACTGTGGTGGACACGGATTAAAGGAATAGTAAAAATGAGTTTGCTGAACAGGGGATACTTTTCTTTGTGTGCAGTCCCTAGGGAGCTGGCAGGACTAGCAGCAGGAATACAAAAAAGTCCTGGACAGTTTATAAAACAAAAGAAATTCGTTAGTGTCTGGAATATCCAGCACAGCAGCCTCAAAACCCCAGCCTTTCTGCTGCCAGCTTGTAAGGAGAGCGAGGATGTCTGCGACTTACAGGAGTGACAAGGGGTTTTTTCCTTTTCTTTTTTTAAATACATGTTAATCCAGCTGGTGCAGTGACAGTAACACCCACAGCATTCTTCCCTGGGGAAGTCCTGGCAGTATTTCCCACCTCATAACTGAGTCTCCCGTGAGGAGATCCACAAAAGCAGACAGAACCCCATGCCCAGGTCACACAGGCCCCAAGCTCCAGAGGATTTTGGGACCCTGCAGGGCAGTGCTGGGGTAAATGAGGTGCAGTGATGAGGCAGCAAGGAGCTGCTCCAGCAGCAGTGACAGGGACGTCCCCGCAGCTGCCAGATGGGTGCAATAAAAGGCTCATTAATGGGGATCGTTGGACCTCAATTTCAGAATGCTGGATGAAACCTCCTCGGTAAGTATCATCATTATGGTGCTCTCAATCAAGTCAAGCAGCTTTATGACAAAATCAAAAGTTGTGATCCAAGCAGCAGAGGGATGGGAGAAGCAGCCTATTTATTTTGCTTTGGGTTCACAGCAAGGACCCAGCAGCTGCCAGGACACAAGAATGATGGTCACATCCCCCAGGCAGCTGGGGACAGCTTTAAATGTCATCACAGCCCTCTGCCCTCTCAACCCCAGACCTCTCTGGGGCCACAGTGGGATTATGCAGATACCACTATGCTGGTCTGTAGCTCAAAAAAAGAGGGAAAAACCTCATGGAATCATTAAGGTTGCAAAGGATCTCTAAAATCATCACTCCCAACTGTTAACGGAGCACTGACAATTCTGCCACCATGTCTCCAAGCACAACATCAATACATCTTCTAAATCCCTCCAGGGATGGGGACTCCACCACTTGCCTGGGCAGCCTATGCCAAGGTCAGACCACACGTTGTGTGAAGAAATTTTTTGTATTACCAGTATAAACTTCCCCTGGTAATTTTCTATTGCCCTGTCCCTTTGTGCTGGAGAAGGGATCAACCTCCACCTGTCTACAGCCTCCTGTCAGGGAGTTGTCAAAGTGAGAAGATCCCCCCTAAACTTCTTTTCTCCAGGCTGAGCCCCCCCAGCTCCCTCAGAAGCCAAACCCAGCCAGGCCCATCCAGGGACGTGAACAGCAGCATCCCAGCCACCTTCCTACAGAGCACTTCATGCTGCATTTACTCCCTAAAACTTCTTCCAGATACCTTTTCCCATCAAAACCCTTTTCACTGACTTGCACTCCCCTGTCTCCATAACCTTCTGCCATTCTCTTGTTCCACATGTGGGCAGTTTTGCCCTGCCGAACTCCACAGGGTTGAGAAGCCACCAGAGAGAGCTGGTGCACGCAGCAGGAGCCCCCAGTCCTCATCCCAGTCCCAGCCATCCTCGGCCGAAGGTCTGATCTTTCTGCTTCTCCTCGGTGTGTAAGGCACCTCCAGGAGAAGGAGGAGCAGGATGGGTGACCACCAGGCTGGTGGAGGGGTTGGTGCAGGGCTGGGTGCCCTGCTGGGAGGGCAAAATCCACCACGCGCCACCTCCAGCTCACGGCTGTGGGCCACCAACACCACATGGCACACGAGCACCCCTGGATTTGGGAAGGACTCTCACTCCTGACGTGCCTCTCAAACTATGGGTTTCTCAGCTCCCCTGACAGCACTTCTCAGCTCCCATCTCCACTCGAGGCAGGAAGCTGAGACCTGGGGCTGCAGAGCAGCTGCTGACTGGCAGGGAGGGAAAGAGATCAGAAGATCGCTCTCTGAAGAATTAGGATCCTAATCTGCCTTAAGCTGCTCAGCACTGCCACAGGCCCTCCTGAGGCAGCAGCTCCTCTCATCCCATCGGCAAGGACAAGCAGATGAGGCAGAGCAAGGCGGAGCCTGGCATGGGGCTCACAGCCACAAAACAGAGGCTGGCAAAGTAAGGATCAAGCCTCAATTAGACTTTGCCCTTCATTATGTAGTTTGCTGTCGTCTCAGCTCATTAAAACGCAGCTGCAGGTAGGAGGAAGCATCAGAGGGATTATCCAAAGCGCAGCTGTGTGAGGAGATCTGATCTCTGTCAGCAGCAGCAGGCACAGGAGCCAAAGTCTCTTCCTGCTCCTCAGAAAAGCTGCCCAGTGAGGACACGGTGGTCCTGCTGCCTGTGCAGAGTCACCTGGGTGCAGGAGCTGCCACAGCCTCTTCCCAAATGTGCTTATCTTCTCTTTTAATGGCGTGCATGGCACCCAGGAGATACCACAGCCCAGAGCAAGGCTGAGCCCTGGGCTTTTGAAAATCCCCGGCACAGGCACACAAGGGAAAAATGAGTCTGACCTTAAGCCTCTGGCTAAGCACCCTGAGGCTGCCAAAGGCATTCTGGTGAGGAATGGGGATGGTATTTCCACACTGACCCCAGGGAAACAGGGAAGCCTTGCATGGAATCACTGGTGCCACAGGAGGCCACACTGGACATCCTTGCCTGATTGACACTGACACTGTGCAGGTTTTGTGCTTCCTCCAGGACACTTTCATCCCAGATTCCAGCAGACACCACGTGCCCAACCCCTCAGCTGTCACTGCAGAAATTTGGCACTGAGCAGGAAAAGACCATCTATAACCCAGGCCAGAGATGGCAAGGGGCAGTTCTACGTTCCTGCTGTGTGCTCCTCTCACAGTGAGTGGCCGGTTTGGAGGCTCAGAGCTGTAAAACTCTCTGATCTTTTCCTTCATTACTTCTTCCTGGCAGCAATCTCCTGCTGTTGGAAAACATACCAGTTTAAAAATTTTTGTATGACTTTAGTCAAGGGGTTTTGTTTGCCTTTGCCCCCGGAAAAAGAATTTTAAGTTTCTTTTCAGGGCATCGTTCCACTAGGAGGGGTCTGATGAACTCAACACACCCACAGCCTGGGAGTAGCCCGAAAGATAAAGGTCATCAGCGGCCACCTACGAACAGCTACCCCAGACTCTGCCTCCGGCAGGGTTGGAGACATCTCCTCCAGAAACGACTGATAGAAAATCAGAGAACGAGGATCTAATTAACATCGGAAGCGAAGAAATCCAGATCCAATAGGAGAGCAAATAATAAGAACTTCTTGGGACCAATGAACACTGACTCGATTAATTTCTATGAGTTTTGACTGTATAAAAGATCTGAAAATTAGTAAAAGCCAGGTGTCACGGAATGATTCTCTCTGCACACTCGGGCTGTGCATGGATGAGATTTCTGTGGTATATCCTGGCCACAACAACATCCAGGCCAGATAACAAAGTAACACCTTGACTCTCTAACTTTAAAAATGTTGTTGGAGGGGTTTTGTTTTTCCCACAGTTTCGATGTCACTGCCACTGCAGCCTGGCTGCTCGGGGGGACCTTTCCAGCCGAGTGCATCTGCTCCTCCTCCAGCACTGCGAGTTCAGCTCCGTGCCACATAGCAGTTTGACTCTTCCCAACCTCTCGGCGTTGGGATGCTGCTGCAGGGTGCCAGTGGGAAAGGCACGTTCCCAAAATACACTGAAATCAAAACCACACGGTCCCTGCTGTGCAGCGAAGAGGAGGAAGGGAGTCAGTGAACAAATATTTGCCTGGCTACACTGCTTTCTAGCACAGAGAGTCTGAAGAGGCAAAACCCCAGCTTTCCAGTAAAACTCAGCCCACTGGCGCTGCCCACACTCCAAAATTGTGGTAGCTTGATAACTTCCCAGTGTTTGGTCTCATTTTCTATTGAAGAAGCCAACAGAACAAGGGGAAGGAGGTGCTTTCAGAGCGCTCTAAGCCAAACTGCTGAGTAATAAATCAGCCAGCTCCTCCCTTGCTGCTCCAGGACACAGAAAGTTGTGCCAAATGCTTTTTCTCTCAGCACTGTTGGTTTTACACCCACTCCAGAAGTCCCAGGACTGTTCTCGCCGTCTGTCTTGGGTCACATCTGGAGCATGGGGCAGAGGGCTGCGCTTGCAGACCAGCCAAGACGGGCCCCAAGGTGGTGGCCACCTGCTGAACACACATTGTCCCCTGGCTCAGGAAAGTAATTCCACCAGCAGGAGGACCAGTGAAGCCTGATCTCCTCTGCGTCATGTCTCACTGCTTGGCATTTTATCCAAGGCAGTTTGTGGGTTCAGCCTCTCAGCAGGCACTAAAGAATCCAGAAGGGAGACAGATGTGAATGTCCTGACCATGGGGAAACTTGTGAGACCATCCTGTTCCATTCATCAGGCACTTAGAGAAACCTTGGTCAGGAGTAGATGCTTTGGTACCCAATATTTCATAATGTGGCTGTATTTTTTGCTTGGGTTTGAGATGGTGGGGTTTTGTTGGGTTTGCTTGGGTGCTCTGATGTTTCACACTGCCAGAATCCACTCTGCAGCCTTGCTCAGTGGAGTTTTCACCGTTCAGGTCTCCTTCCTTTACCTGCTCTGCAGCCTTTATGAAATGTGTAGTCAAAATCATTGAGATCTGACTCTTTCAATCACATCCCAATGGAGCAGAGCCCTGAGCTGAGCAGGGAATAGGGAAGGTTTGACAACCACTCTCAGCTGAGCACAAGGAGTGCAATCACCTAAGCCACGCTTCTTTAGGAGCCAGTCTAAAAATAGCACAGAAAAGCTGTAGGAATTGGAGCTCTAGTATTTTTTAGGGTGAAACAAATGGAAAGTCCTGATGTGAGTCCTTGCTCTTGCTTTCCTGACATGCTGACATTCCCCTCCAGCCCGCACCTCTCCCAGCCATGACCGCTCTGCTTTGCCAGCTGCTGGCACCAGCCAAGGAAATTCCAATGTCTGTGACAAACTCCTGCTCAAGGAACAGCTTGTTTTCCACTGCCCAGAGCCTGCAGCCTTAAATATGGCCCCAAGTTTGAAAACAGAGCCCTTGTTCTCCATGGAAAGCCTCGTGCATCTCAACAAATTCCACTGCATCCAGGCTGTGTCACGATGTGGTGCTTCCTACAACTTGTCCAGGTGCAAAATAAAAATGAGAAAAGGAGCATTGTAAGAGGAAGGCAACATCATTGGGCTTTTCCTTCACTGTAAGAGGAAGGCAGCATCATTGGGCTTTTCCTTCGCTTCTCTCATGTCCTAGGCAGGGAGATGGAAATATTCCCGAGATTTTGAGCTGCCCCAACCCTTAGAAACATGAGGCTGGTTACAAAAGCAGCAACTCAGTCTGCCCAGGCAGCGATGGCTGATGCAGATGAATCCTCCACTGCAAGAGAGAAGAGCAAAATCCCAGCTCCCTGCCCAGAGCAGCACTCCGGGACAATTCTGCTGACAGCCACCAGCCTCACCTGGGCTGCAGGAGAGGGAAGGAGACCCGCTGGAGGCATTCTATGCATCGTGCCATGATAAACAAGGGGAAAATGATAAAAAGGGAAAGACTTGCAGAGGTTTCCTGCTGTACCAAAGCCCTCGCAGCAGCGATTGCCTCTGCTCTCCTGCCACAGCCCAGGCAGCTGGGAGAGGAGAAGCAGCAGGAGTGGGAGTGATGCAGGCAAAAACCCCCCGAGCAAGTGCCGTGCTCCGGGCACCCACTGGCACTCAGGAGGCGGCAGAAGGGCACTGCAGCCCCAGCCACCGCTGCAGGACAGCCCGGTGCTTCTGGATGCAGCAGGAGCCAGGGCTGCATCCGCCCAGCACAGAGATGTTAATTGGGTGTAAGAGAAGGGAGGAGAGAAGTGAAGAAAGGAAGGGGGGGGGGAAATACTGAAGCCCCAAATCAATGGGAAAACACTACAATCCAACGCAGGCAAGATGAAACCAGCCCAGTACAACATTGTCCGGTTCAACTCGCAGCCCTGTATTATTCCCAGCTTGCATTAAGTAGCTCTGTAGTGTTAGTGCTGTTCTTGAAAGATAACTTCACCTTTGACCCCTTAAGCTCCGAGACACTCCTAAAAGTACCAGCATGTTATTACGAACAGAAGAGCAGTGTTAATGCTGAAATGCTCTATCCCCTTCTCCTCCTTCCTTGTCACCGCTGGATTTTAAAGCACAACGTTATTAAAAAAGGAAATATATGCTGGGGATGCTCCATCCCCTTCCAGCAGCAATCTCTGCGTGTGGAGAGACCCCCTAGGGTTTGCGCAGGGAGGGCTGAGGGGAGGCTTTTTCCAGCCTCCTCTGGTGTCGGTCCTGGGCATTTCCTGCCCTCCCTTTCTCCAAGGTTTCTGCTGTTCCCTCCCCAGGGCAGGACAGGATGCTGGCGTGTCCCTGGGAGGGCGAGGGTGATGCCACAGAAAGTCAGCTCACCATCACACACTTGAAAATACCCCAAAAATGCCCGAAACCCAAAGTGCTCTAAAAGCTGCTGAGGCATAGCTGGGATGAGGTGCTGGTGCTGATGTTGACCCTGCACGGACTGGGCTGGCATGGGCTGGGCTCCATCCTGGCATTTCCCAAACGCCAGGAGAAACCTCTCCCTTTCCATCCTCACTCCTTCATCATCACCAGCTGCCTCAGTTCTTCCTCACAGGCTCTGCTGTTTTATGTTTGTGTTGCCTTCCTCAGACTGTAAAGTCTTCGGGGGCAGGAACAGGCTGTAATCTGTGTTTGTCAAGTGTCATGTAAACGGCTGCCTAAATGTGTTTGTTTTCAACCGCTTATTTGTTTTTCGAAGGGGTAGTTACAGGAAAGTGCACAGCGGAATAAGTAATTGGGGCAGAGCTGGGAGAGGATGGGAGAAGTGCTGTGTCCCTGTGGGCAGAGGCAGATGGCACCAGTGTGGTTTCCTTCCTCCTTTCTTTCCCCGACTTCACAGCCAGGGAGGGCTGGGGGCAGCTCCAAAGGAACAAAAGATGTGTCAAAGGGCCTTGGACATGAGCTGAGGATGCCAGGGCGGGTCACCGAGGTGTTCCCCATGCCAGCCTCTCCCCTGGGCTTTATTCCTGCAGGCTGCTCTCTCTGCGCTGCTCCGAATGTGGATTTGCACGTCGAGGGCTCATATTTGACTGTGTTCTCCTTGACAGCCGTAGCCCGTGTCCTTCCCGATGCTGACTCCAGCCCCTCCTGCCTGGCTTGTACAACTAATGAAACTGTAATCGCTTCCACGGCAGCATCTGCAGGGCTTTGAGGGTGGAACCGAGAGCAGGCCATCAGGAAACAGCCTGATTAAAAAGTACTTTGGGGAGGGGGCACTTTGCCTGAGGGTGACAACGTCTCTTACACTTGAAATGAAATATATCCTTGTTGAAGGGTGGGAAAGAAAAAAGAAAAACTTTGGCCCCTGCGGAGGTTCAGAAGCCCTTAGGCTGTTGGCCACTGGATTCATGTACACTGTGCTTTAGTGCTTTAAAAAGTGCCTAAAAAAGCAAGATATTGCTACCTGGTGGACTGTAAAACATCCTATCATCAGCCAGCCATACACAGCGAGGATGTCATGCCATGGGGTTAGCAGCAGTATCATAGGCAAGGTAAAGATGCTTCATTGCATGTATTAAAGGCAGCCCGAGCCCTAAATGCACCCTAAAGAAGATGGATCTCCTCGGAAAGCTGAAATCTATTCATCACAATCTGATTCCTAAGTGTCAATTAATCTTACAGCTTGTGTGTTGTTCCCCAGCCCTGACACATCTCTCACTGTCTCTGGCTTGGAAGAGTAATGGGAGACAGTGTTTGAGTATATAAAAGATAATTAATAGAAAACATCCTCCCTCTAAAAAGCAACCACCAAACCAACCTTTTAGTATAATACGTCTTTCCACCAGCATGCATTTCCACAGATCCAACTCGCAGCTTCTGTCATTTGGGGAATGTTAATTGCTCCGCAAGGAACTAAGTGTTTTAAAAGGGTGAGAAGGACCCTGCTAAAGTATGCGGCTAACACAAAAGAAATGGTGATTTTTTTTAAACGCTCATTGTCCCTCTCTCAGCCTTGGGCCTGGCCCTGGCTCTTGCTCTGACGTTACAGAAAAGCCACAGAGCCCCTGGCGCGGTGAGATGTAATGCAATGAGATAATGTTATTTTACTTCTAACGTAACTCGGAGGGAAATAAAGCATGTGGATGGAGCCTGTTGCTCGCAGGGAGCCTTCCCGGGGAACCGATACAGCAGCAGGGCCAGAGGATGGAGCTGGGCTTGCTGCGTGCCGCTGATAGGGGCAATGCAGGAAGGGAGCCTCCCAGGGCAAGACTGGAGCATGGCAGGAAAAAGACCCGGGAATGGGGGAAAAAAAATATTCATTTCCTGAGTTAGAGAGTGGAGAGGCTCCCCAGAGGGAAGGGGTTTAGTGAAAGGTATTTCCTGGTGAACAGTAAGGATTGGGTGGAGCTGGGGTGGCTGGGATTCCTGCACGGATTTTTCAAAAGCGCCCAACATGGAGTTGAACAGGATTTGTCTTGCTCCAGGAAAAACTGATGGGAAAGCCAGAGAGGGGGTACCTGAATGGGTCAGAGCTTGGCTGAATGTGGATGTGGCTTTGCAGGAACAGATTTCCTGGGAAGAAGGGTGGAGGAGCCGCGTTGCCACTCAAGGCACTAACCACGAGCATAAATGTCTCTGCTCTGCCCCCAAGGGAATTGCACAATATCCAAGTTTGGCAGCATCAGCCCAGGATGGACCTGTCCCTTTCCCCCCAAACAGATCTGTTCGGGCTGGAATACTGTGGCTGCCTCACAGCTGGGCCAGGAGCGTGGTCCTGCTGCTGGAGGCTGCAGGGATGGAGCTCCAGCTCTCAGCTGTGTCCTGACATCTGGAAGTCTTCAAATACCAAATCTAGTCAAAATCTCGGCGGAGAGCCCTGGCAGCTGTGGTGGTGTGGACCACGGAGGATGGGGTTAGCAGGAAAGAGCAGCTTTCTCAGTCCCTTTTATAACGGATGGTAATTCCTGCCTGGAGGGGGTCAGCAAGAGCTCCTATGGGCTTGTGCTTCCTGCTTTGTCTCCCGGCACAATAAAACCTTAGCATAGATTCAAGGCTTAAAAACACCTGAAACAAACCCAGGAGGCCCATGGAAAGGCACTTTCCTGGGAATGTCCATAGAGTCTTCTGGGATCCTTTGGCCTCTCTTGGCTCTGGCTGGTTTTGCTGAGTGTTCCTGGGGTGCTGATTCCCAGACTTCCACTGGGGTTTATGGGAATGACACACATGAACAGGGAGAGATCAGAGCTCCACATCCACTGCCAGGACATCCTCACAGTCCAGTCTTCAAACAAAATTTGAGATTTTTTAAATCAAAATTCTGTTTAAAATCAACATTTTTGTCTTACTTAAACACTCATTGGCTGAAAGTAAGGATTTTAATATCAACAATTTAAGATCTGCGTATTACACCTTGGTTTTTAAAACCCGGTTCTCAAGTTCCTTTCTACAATTTTTGGGTGTGGACTAATAAACAAACGAGGCTCTCCCACTTCAAGTTCCTGCGAACAGCTTTCCAGACAACACAAAAAAAAGGAGAGCAAGTGAAGCAAAGAAAAGTGGCCTTTTCCTACCCTCACCAAACAGGAAAAATTGCTTACAGGGACAATCTTGCAGAGAAAAGCACTACAGCATCACCCTGCCACGAACTGCAGATCAAATTCCCTGCTCTCCAAGGATGGGAGATACAGTTGTAAGTTTGGAAGTGAAGGCAGGAGCTGTCAGACCCAGTCAAGTTTCATCAGCCTGAATAAACAGGCTGTGAATCTTGTAATTACAGGTTTCCCCTTAGGATTTTGGCACATCTTCTCCTAACCCAACCCTGGAAAGTGCAGAAGGTATAGAAATGAAACCTAATAAAGCCTAAATATTATCCCCCATATTCTGAGGCTCAGCAAGGGTTTGATTTACATTTCTAGCAAAGGTTCTTGCATCTGGAGCAATGGCTTGTATATTGTATTTGTCCAAGATTATAGGTGCTTTATGGCATTTACAGGATCTTGTAAATATTCTGTAAAGCGCTATCGACAGAACAATTATGGGAAAGGAATAACAGTTTTGAATCAACTCCTCTTGGAAGAAAAAAATGGATTTTTCCCTTTGCTGCTGCAAATGATCTGCAACTCAGTAATGCTTAACAGCACGTGTAAGAAGAGTACTGTCAAATTTAACTGCCCCCGGCTGGTTTTTCCAAAACCTGGCCTCCCAGTTATGCTCCTGGGAAAGAGAACAAGGTCTGGGGGACTCCAGGTTGTGGCAGCACGTTGGAAGAACGGGCTGTCCTGCGGATGAGAGCAGCAAACCTCACCCTACTTGTTCATAACCAAAATCTGCACGCTGACACCACAGATAAGACCTCTGGCTACACCCCTGGAGATGATCTCACTCTTCACCTTCACTTGTGGCCTTTCCCTGTTACTTTTCCAAGACAAGCAGCAGGGGCAGAGCTTTGGGGCAGTGAAGAGCTTGGTGTGAGTCAGTGCCGCGCAGAAAGCCCAGCTCTGCCCCGGCTCCTGGGAGAAGCTCTTTCCTCCGGGAAGGAGCATCCCCTCTCCGGCGTGTCCGGAGCTCTCGGCAGCCTGGGAGCCGAGGGGGGAGGCAGCGTCCCCGTGTGCTGTGCCACTGTTTGGCTGGTGCTGCTGGAGGGATGATGCTCACATCCTATTTTTAGCACAGCCTGCAGCAGGTTCGGGAGCGCAGCCGGCTGCGGGAACAACGCCACGGCGGACAGGGACGGTAAAACCCCACACTCAACACCGAGGTAAACAGCAGCTCGCCTGAAGAAAAACACCTTCCTGCCCGTGGGAAGCCTCCCCAAACCTCTGTGGGGAAGCACAAAGGGTGTGAGAGCTCACGGGGGTTCAGGGGCTCGCCTGTCCCCAGCTTCTCCTCCGCAAAGCAGCTCGCAGGTCCGGCTGCCTCCATGGCAGCTGCCTTGGGCTGGCAGGCGGCTCCCTCAGGACCAGCCTGGTGTCTGAGGAGTGCAGGGAACAGAGGGCCAGGCACAGACACACCCCAGAGACAAACCCTGCCGCTCTGGTGCCTCCCCAGAGGAAGGGGTCGGGCGCTGCGCTGTGTCCGAAGCAGCACAGCCGGCTCAGGGATCCCTGGAATCCGGGGGATTCCAGAATCAGGGATCTCTGCTGTGTGTCCGTGCAGGCAGAGATCCAGCACCTGGGGCCGGAACTGCCAGCAGGCCCTGGCTGCCAGCCTGACCCCAAATCCGCGCTGTGTAGGGACCGAGGGGTCTCCATGCCCACGTGCCAGCAGGCAGCAGGAACCTCTGCCCTGTGTCACTTCTCAGAGCCTGAGGGGCTGGGTGGTGCTTGGAGGATGGGAACGTGACCTTCCCTTGCCGTGTCTTCCTCACTGAGAAACACCCGACTTTCAGTGCTTTTCCACTCCATAAAATTCCAAAATCTGAGCTCCAGTGCTCCTGCAGAGGCGGTGAGAGGTACCTTGAGGAGCCCTTTGAGGGGACAGAGCAAAGCCAGTCTCACGTGCAGTCCATGGAGAACAAAGGTGGCTCTGGCACTTGGGATTGCCTGGCCCTCCCCTGCAGCTCTGGACCCTGCTCTGCAGGCAGGATGATCAGAAAGCACAAAAGCACAGCCACCTCCAACTCCCAGTAACCCCGGGAGTCTCACCTGCCTCCCCCTGGGCATTGTGCAGGTCCCAGGAGACCCTCAGAGATGCCCAGACACTGGTGCTGTGCAAAGCCTCTGCCCTGCGGTGGGCAGGGGCTCGGTATGACCCCACCACCAAAGGGATCTCTGCCCCAGCCCTGGCTCTTGCCCCAACAGATTTGAGGCATTAAACCCACCTGATGTTTCCTCTCTGGGGGAAGCAATGGGGATGCTTGTAAAGGAATCCAAATAGAATCACAGAAGACAGGAGGAAAATCTCTCTCCAGGCAGCTGGAGTGCAAACCACTTGGAAATGGTCACACACGTGTCAGCGGTGTTGGCCCTGCCACAACCTGCCTGAAAGCAAGCTGAGGAGAGTGGAACTCCCATGGGTGGCTTTGGGGGCATCACTGGGCCAGAAATGTACCCTCTGGAAACCTTTCCCACCATCAGAACCACATGCGTGGGGATCCCCAACAGCTGCAGCTCTACAGCCCCAGTGGGGACTGCGGGACCCAGGAGAGGACATCTGTCCATGGCCTGAAGCTGGAGAGGAAATGTTTCACCATCACTCCCAGCCAAACAGAATCCCAAGTGAGCCTTTCTAACAATCCGAAGTTGGGAAACGTTCCTTTGTTTTACTGGGTCATATTCTGCTTTGAGTTTCTCCATCTTCCCAGTTTGTCTCCAGGCTCCCTGGTTTCAGGCCAGGTCTGCTCAGTTTTCCAAGGCACACACAGATTGGGCAGCGAGTTTGAGCCGAGGGAGAATTAATGAATCATTTTCTGCCTGGATCCTGCAGTGTGAAGGGCTGAGCAGTGACGTGGCTGGGTCCCAGCCTGCTGTCCCTCACCAGGGAGGTGTCCCCCACCCAGCAGCCCCACCAGGGGATTGCCCAGGGGGATGCCCCAGTGGCATCCCAGGGACACGTGCCTGGAGGCATCAGGGCCGGCTCTAGCAGGGACATTTTTGAGGGACCAAAGAAAAGCAGCAGCTGTGGGGTGTCCTGCAGAGCTCTGCTCAGCTCTGTCCTTCACCAGCACAGAAGGGAACACTTCTCCTTCAGAATGAGCAGCAGGGATGCCGATCCCACGCCAGCTGAGCAGTGAGCGCAGTGACACCACGGGCTGGCCACACAAACCCTCAGGAAGCCCTGGGGGAAGCAGAACACTCTGGTTCACTCTCCTGACCTTACCCACAGGCCTCGAGGCACGCCAGTCCGTGTCCTCCCAGTGCAGATGTGGTCAGAGAGTGGGGAACAGACCCTGGGACTGAGTTCCCGTGGGGTTGTCATGTCTGGGCTGATGCAAAGAACACGGTGCTGTTTCCTCTCCTGCTGCCTTCCAGACAGCAGCCAGGATGGTAAGAGCAGCTGGAGTTTCAAGAGGAAACACCACAGTGAAAATCCCCCCCAAATATCCCCAGGATTATTTAATTATCTGATTCACTGTGAGATCTTGTTGCCTGGGGGGTCTCCCCTCTAACACAGAGGATCCCCGAGATGTGAGGATGCACCTGGGGGAGCTCTGCTGGGGGCTGGAGATGAGCAGGGCTGTGTCCAGCCCCTGTGCAGCTGGGGTTCAGCCTTCCTCTGAGATGCACCCATGGAAAGCAGGCTCCAGTTCTGCCCTGGGGAGCTCATCCCTCCCAGGATATCAAACCCACATGAGTCACAGCCGCAGAGGAACAGAAAGCAATAATATTTTACCACCTAATCCCATTTAGCTCTTGGCTCACCTTTTGTTCTGCCCTTCTCACACAGCAGGAAATCCTGTGTATCCTGTGAGTAGTTTGGGCAATCAGTCACTCCTTGTGATGCTGGGAGCAGGGAGATAGGAACACCTGGTAAGTTTTATGACATTTAAACCAATGTAAATAGCAAACACCTTCTCGCAAGTCAGGGATTAACTCCAGACTCCTCTGCTTTAATGATATTTTGACTTAATGAGAACAAACTAATGCCCTTTTTTGAGTTAGCACTTCTATATTAGGAACACAATGCCTTTATCTGGCAGTGGCCAGAGGATAAAGTTTAGAGACATGAATCTGTCTGCCTGTTTCTCTTATTAATTCAATTTAAATGGATGAAAAAAGAACCTTCAATAGTTAAGACCACAACACAGATGCATAATTATGTAAAGACCCTGGAGTCCCATTAAATTTGAGGCTGTACCGGGCCAGGGGTTGGACTCGATGATCCGTGTGGGTCCCTTCCAACTCAGGATATTTTACAATTCTAGGAAAATCCACTTGTGAGATACAGTAGATTCTCCAGCGTTTTCAGCCTGGACATTTTCCACTGAGGTGTTTTGCAGCTCGAGCAGAAGCTGTGAGCTTGGCAGAGGAGCTAAAGGATGGCATCCTTGGGGATAAGGACTGAGTCAGGGTAGGTGAGTCCAGACCATGAAACAACCTTTATGGATTATAGGCCTATTTATTCATTCGCTGCACTCAGAATTGGTCAGAAATACCTGAAGATGAACAATAACTGAGCTCATCTCCCACTGCATTCCACCAAGCTCTGGCACAAAGCTGCTCAAGGAAAAGGCTCTGCTCTACTGCACCAAGGGCAGAAGAGAGATGTTTTAGCAGTAAAACAAATTTAAGAAGCAGGATATTTATTTATTTATTTTTAAACAAAGAAAAATATAGGAGAAGTGAAAACCCAGTTTCACCCATTGCTGGTGACATTTCAGAGTGAGGGTAAAACCAGGGGAAAGCACCCATGGAAGGAGAATTCAGCCTCTCCTGGGAAGCCCCACAAAACACAGCACTGAAGTGGAAACAGAGCTAAGACATTAAATACTCACTGAATTCCCAGCTTATCAGGCTTCCAGCATCCCCCCTTTAAAACAGATTAGAAAATCCTACCACATCAATTTAAAATCTGTCAGACCTTTCTCCCTCTCTGGCATAGCCAGGTTTGTCACAGCATTTGGGGTTTCAGCACCACCAGAATTTCCACAGGACCCCCCCCTCCCCCCGTGTCAAAATCACCACCAACTGCTGTGTCCTGGGATATTTATGCAAACCAGGAGGCATGGCAGGATTTCACAGCAGGAGGACAAATTCATTTTGTAAAAGGTATTTATATAGTTCAATAGGTGTATGCAGTGCTTTAGAGGTATAAAACATGAGATCCCTGCCCTGAGGGGCTTATAATCTAATAACATATACTAGGTAAATTAAAACATACATCACGATGGCGATGAATGCCCAGCCCAGCCGAGACGGGAGGGCATTTGAGCCATATGACAAGGCAGAACTCAATTTTCATTTTAGATTTGTAGTTTGCCTTTAAACAGCCGGCGTTCCCTAACCCCCAAGCGAGGGAGAAATTTATCAGCATTACATCTGGGGGGAGGGAGTGCTCCAACACAGGATCATTTATTAATTGTTATTTATTATCTGTTAAACAAGGACAGTGTGTGCAGCAATAGCATTCCTTTTTCTGGATTAATTGTTCCCGTGTAATTCCTAGGTTTTATATTTTTAACAGCCCTGTTCTAGCCTAACCCACTGAAAAGGGGGGAAAATGGAACAGGCACTCACACAATTAATGTAATGAGAGTAATTAATTTGAAAATAATACCCATGGGGTGGGAGGGTTAAGGCTTTCTTTTTAAAGAAATAAAAGTCGAACCAAAGCTCCCACGTCCCTCAGGACTCGGTGCTACACTGACTGCACTCGTTATGTTCGCATTTGAATACTCATTCGAGCACATTTCTCATGCTGTTATTTCACCACTTCCTCAGCCTTGCATAATAGATGCAGTCATTGCCACTAAAGAGCCGGCGTTTACCCGCAGAGGTGAGGAGGGAGACCAGAAAGCAGGCAGGGGGCAGAAATAAAGCTCTCCACACCAGCTCTCTCCTCGGGGCTCGCTCACTCCGCAAAGGAAAGATAAATAAAATCAGAAGCAAAGCACCGAAACACCGAGCAATCAGTGTCTGGGGTCCCTTTTCTCCAGGCAGGTGGTGGAGCTTGGCACTCTCCATCCCTCCTCTTCCTTCTGCACATTGTCCCAGCAGCTCTGCAGCTGCCAGGACCTGCCTAACTCGCTCAGGGATGTGTTTGATTCCACTTTATGCTGCCACTTCTTGCTTTAAAGCTTTTGAACACAACCCAGAAGCAACCATGGACAATGTCCAAGTGGCTCCACAGTCCCAAGACCAGCACGGGGTTCACCCTACAAGGAGGAGTCTCATGGTGGTGAAAACATGGAGAAAACCTCACAACAAACCTTCCTGCTCCCTCCAGAGCTGCAGAGCCTCACTGGGATGCTGTGCCCATCCTGAAGAAGCTTTGAGAGGCTTTTATTTCTCGTGAATCTGCAACAGGCAGCACCCAGACACACGGGAGAGGCTGGAAACACGGATTGGGTGACGGTGACAAGAAATTACACCATGCTGGTGGCACCATCTCTGGCTGCTCCTCAGCACTCACCACAAACCCCTGGTTAGCTCTGAGGTGCTGCCTTCAGTCAGAACTTCCCAAATGAATCCTCAGCTCACTGCTGGAATGGGCAAAGAACCCTACAAAAAGCTCAGGTTTGCAGTTTTCTATTGCTGCACGTTTGCAGGAGGGAATTCAGGAAACCCTTCACCTGACATTTCTGATGGGTTTTCAGAAATAAAAGGGGCAGGTCGGGTGCTTGTCTGTGAGGCTGCATTTCTGTGCCCTCCACAAAGTACCTCGAGCAGAGATGGACAAAAACACGACATGACAAAGAGTAACTCCCCAGAGACCAGAAATTCAAACTTTTCAGAGGTCATATGAACCTCCAATTAATTCAAGGTTTTTTTTAAACTTAAAATTTGGCAAAGATACTGTTCTTGGTCCCAATCATGACAAAGCACAGTCTAACCCAAACCAGACCTGATTTTAACTAATATTTGAAATCATTATTTAGTGATTGTGCACTGAGTTATGTCATGTAATAAAGCAAAAGTCCCTGAAGGCTTTGCTGGATGTGAGCACTTCCACAGCAAAAGGAACACATTTTCATGGAATCTACGGTAATCGCATTGGTCACACAGGCTTGGTAGAATGGAGAAGATTTCCACCTTCATTTGGAGCAGCTTGTGGAGGACAGTCCAGGGGGGTATGTGGACCTGGAAGAGTCTCCAAGGAGCTGGGTCTCCTTTGGTTTGCATCTTAATGACTGAGCAAAGAATTATGGTAGCATAGAAGATGTTCCAAAATGGAAATTTCAGCTTTCTTGCCACCCCCACCAGGGATTTCATGTGGGGTTTCCAACAAGCTACTGGGTCACGTTGTATCTGATTTTTCAGTTACTAGAATATTGGCATTTCTCTGACTTAGAGAGGAAGGGAATGAACAGAACATGATGGGGAATAAAAGTTTGCAAACAGAAGAAGAAGGACCATCCCAGGACTTTATGAAGTCAGCAGTAAACTCCAGCTGCCACGCAACTCAGGAACCTGTGTGTGGCGTGATGCAGAACCACAGCGGTTTGGTCAATAGATGTTTGCCTTTGGTTAACTCAATTCCACAGGGAACTGGAAGGACTGCCATAGCCCCTGTCCTCATCATCACATCGGGGGGGTTCAAAGGGCAGCTGTCTGGTTTTTAATAAAAACCTCTTCAAGTGAAGTTAAAATCACAACCCACCTCCCAGTGGGAGGGAGGGAGGAACAAGCAGCTGAGGAGGCTGCTCGTGCCCTTCAGCCCCTGCCCTGGGTGAGATACACAGTGCAGGAGGACACCTGGGCCTTTGCTATATCCATTTGGGGGGCCAGAAACCTCCACGGGCACCTCTCTGCTCTTCCCTGTGGCTGGGGATAGCCCGTGGGCACCGGGAGGACCCCTCATCCCGACGTTTAACAAGGGCAAAGGTGGAGCAGGCAAAGGATGCTGAGTCCAGCAAGGATCCCTACCGGGGTGGGGACACACCACTTTTGCATGGGGAGTCGAGCTAGGGCTGTTCCATCATCCCTTTCTTTAGCAGCTCGGTGCTGTGTTTTGTTCGGGGGTTTAACTTTTTTTCCCTTTTTTTTTTTTTTAATTTTTTTTTTTTTATTTTTTTCCCCTCCGGTGTTCATTAGCAGAAGTGACATTTCTGCGGACGGGCAGGCGATGACGGCAGCTAATGGCTCCCGGGCCCTCTCTCCGGTTTCCTTAGCAACTGCGGGAAGGGAAAACAGAACCTGTCAGATGGAAAATGTCAATTATAGCGGATGCGGAGGGGAGAGATGCTGCGAGCAGAGGAGGCGTGCGGCGGCGGGGGGAGCGGGGCTGCGGCTGGGAGGGGGTGCCCGGCAGCGCCCGGCCGGCAGGAGGAGAGTGACAATGCTCGGCAGCAGACGGGGGCTGCAGGATGCAGGGCTGAGGGATGCAGGGCTGAGGGATGCAGGGCTGAGTGATGCAGGGCTGAGTGATGCAGGGCTGAGGGATGCAGGGCTGTGGGATGCAGGGCTGAGTGATGCAGGGCTGAGTGATGCAGGGCTGAGGGATGCAGGGCTGAGTGATGCAGGGCTGAGGGATGCAGGGCTGCGCTGCTTCACCCACAGTTTTGTTGGACACAACCCATCGCTGTGGCCCAGTGGCTGATTGAGCCCCCTCAGCCGGAGCAGGGTGCCCTGAGGTAGAGATGAAAGCAGCAGGAGGGATATAAATCAGATGAACTAATAAATAAATAAGAGGGAGGAATAAATAAAGGCGCGGGTGAGGAACGCCCGCATTCCGCCTGTGGATCCTCACCCCTCGGTGGATGCGGGGCGGATCAGTGCTGAAGGAGAAGTCATCTGCTAAAACGACGGGGAAGGAGCCGCTGACGCAGTGTTAATATTAATCAGAGCCAGTCGTCCCCTGCGCTGCCAGGGAGACAAAAGCAGGCGGTGCCGGCAGCCCGGGGTGGGCAGTGCTGCCCGGGCGGGGATGCCCGGACTGGGGAAGGGGCTGCAAGAGGGATGTAGGTGCCCAGGGCTGCACACCCACCCTGCTGCTGTTTGCCCAGCCCGGCTGGCGCCAGGCACGGGGACGTGGCACGGTGCTACACTGCCAGCCAAAACGGCGGCAGGAGGCTGGAAGGAGGCTGAGGCTGAAATCCGGGCTCCCCTCTGCAGTGGAAGCCGGGGTGACACAAAGTCAGCCCAGCCCCATCCTCGCAGCACCCGCCAGCAGCGCTGGGAGCTTGAGCCTCGGCACATCCTTCTTGCCTCAGGCACCTCCCAGCACCGTTTGGGTGCTTTTTCTTTATGCAGCTTCCCATCGACTACTCCAAAACGCGCCTGGTTTTAAAACTGAAAGGGAAAAAGCCAAAGCAGCAGCGACTCCAGCATCTCTGTGGGATGCCTGGCGCTTCCAGCCAGCCCCTTGCACACCAGCAGCTCCTGCTGCAGCACTAAGTGCACCCTAAGGACACCGGGGTTGTTGTTCGGTCACCTTGCGCTGACACCGCCCTGCCCGTTCAAAGCCCTCTTAGCAGGGAGAGTGCTAAATCAGCCTTTACTCTCTTCACTTAACCACCATCCAGGCCTCCTCGTCACGCTGTGACAGGGGGGATTCGGACTTCCCTTGTCTTGACTGACATTGATCTCCTGCCGGGAGGGAGCCAGCCGGCGGCTCCTGCACCGAACGAATGCTAAAGCAAGTGGAATAAAAGAGGAGAAGAGCTACCTTGGGTAAGTGGTCACCTGCAGCTGGCTGAAAGAATGAGTTTTATTCTGTTTTGTTCTGGGTTTTTTTTTGTTGTCTACTTGGATGTGTCAGGAAGCCTGCGGCTCAGGAGCAATGCTTTCTCTTGCCTTAATAAACAAATGCCTCACCTTGCCGGTCACTTAACCCGCTCCATTTCTGAGATCTCCCTTTAACAGCTAGCACTTGCCCATCTCTGCAAAGCCCTACAACATCCTGAGGTGAAAGGAAGTACCAGACCTTGCTTAGTTTTCCTCATCCCCTCCCCTAAGCGATCTCTCTGAACTGGAGAAGCAGCAGATGTGAGGCACAAACCAGAGGTACCCCGAGCTGGTGCTCTCTTGAGTCTCATCCTAACTCTGAAACCCTAAAGCCTGTCTGGAGCCTGGTTTGCAGAGCTGGCCCTCTTACCCTCCAAAGACCCAGCACCAAGATCCATCCTCTCCCTTCTCTGTCTCTGGGCCCAAAACCATTTCAGAGCAGATAATTTTTTAATGCTCAGCATGACAAGGCGGTTTCACCTCTCTATTCCCGTCTGTTTCCTGCACTTTCTAAGTGTTTAATTGCAACAACAGGCTTCTGTAGGCTGAAATAATCACCCCACAAGAGCTGTCCAACCGAGGAGAGGGAGAATCTTTGCTGGAGCCAGGACAGCTCTGGGAACTGTCACTCAGGTTCACTTCTCCTGTGCTTTCCCTTCTCACGCTCATGGGTTATTTTTACATTTTCTCTTATGTAACCAGGTCAGGGTCTGCTCTGGTTTCCACTTTGTCTGAAGCTAAAGGGAAAAAACTCACTATGAATTCAAGTAATGGACTTCCAACTGATTGCTTTTCAACATGTCACCCTGGGTGTTTGCCATGGCACCTGGGTGGGAATAGCTCCTGCCTCTGGGGAGCCCTGTGGAATAACCAGCATGGTGTGAGCAGGGCAGCAAAAAACCTCCAAACTGAGCCCAAAACAGCTTTAACCAGTCTCTAGTTACACCATTCCCGTGTATTTCCCGTGTATATCTAGTTACACCATTCCCGGGTTTGTGACTCTCCTGTGCCTTCCCCAAAATCATCCACGAACCAAAGCTCCCTGGGCATGTTCCAGTCACAGCTCTGCCAAACCCCTCGGTCAGGCAGGGACTGGGCACTGCTGGGTGTGTGCCCAGCACCTCTTCTGCCCATCCCAGCACAGGATGCACCTGGAAATGCCATCCCGTGCATTCCATATGGGAGCAGGGCCCAGAGCCCAGGCCAAAGGCACGTTTGCACCCCAAGGAGATTTCCCAGCCTGGCAAACCATGCCACAGCTTCTCACAATGGCACTTCCAAAAGACTTTCTTTGAAAAACTTGGTGCTGTCGATGAATTAAAGCAGCAATACTCATTCCATCCATCCATCCATCCATCCATCCATCCATCCATCCATCCATCCATCCATCCATCCATCCATCCATCCATCCACCTTCTCCCCCTCATTTCACACACCTCCCTGAGCCAGTGTGGGACCCCGGGTGCTGCAGGGCTGTAAATATCAATTGTTCTAACCCCGTTAGAGCCTAATAGGCTCAGCAATATCTACTGAGGAAAGGGCCTGACCCCGCTCGTCAGCAGTCATGACATGGAACAGCTATAGCATGTTCAGGGTATGCAAAAGGCTTAAATGCACATTTAATGGTTGTCAGGCAGCAGTTCCTATTAATGTAAAGACAGTCACATCCCAGGGCTATGGAAAAAGAGCTGAGAAGCATGGAAGAAAAATGAATTTATTTCAATGGATGTTCCCGTGATCGAGAAACGTCTCAAACAGATAAAGCTGCTCTGCTCCTGACACACTGGGAGATTGAAACTTGGATAATTAGTACAAAAGTTTCCCTGCCCATGTGACTCGGATCTTCAATTATTGACATTTGCGTTCATTATCATTTATGCATTTTCTTTATTTGTGTTTTGCCCAGGAAAAAGCAGCGCAACTCAGGCAGATAATTTGTTGTTGCTTTGCATATCTGCTTTCCAGCATTAAATTTTTATATCTTCTCCATCAAAACCAACTGAACTACCAGCCCTCTCAGCACCCTAATACCATAATACAAATAACTGCAACCTCCTCCCACAAAAGATTAACCCCTCACTATGTCCATAACTCCCCCTTCCCATAAATTTAAAATGAATAATCTGAAAATATTTACCACCATTTCAAGACTTGTGTAGAAATCTCCCTCATTCCATTGCGTAAAATATAAATTTTAGGCAAAGCCAAAGCTGACATAATTTTTTACCTCTGAACTACTTTGTCCAGGAGTGGCAGTTCATCCTCTCTCCTATCATGCTTAGGACAGATCTTTTGCAAAGCTTTGTAATGCCCCAGTTTGCTTCTCCTTGCAGGCTGTACTATGTACTAATCTCAAAATTGATAACTTATGAACACGAAGGCAGAGCAAAACCCTTTGCAGGGACATGAGAAATTATTTCCATGTCACATGGAGTTTCCTCCCCCCCCCC
>WAAG01068921.1:15099-48527 GCA_013390105.1 Tichodroma muraria | reverse complement strand
CCCCCCCCTTCCCTTCTTCTTTTGTGTTGTCATCTTCATTTGAACAACCTTCCCAAGACTTGAAAAGGTCAGTGCCCTCGTATTTGGGCCACAGGATTAGAGGTGACGAGCAGTGTTGAAAGACACAATTGAGCCTGGGCAGCTGAGGAGATTTCAGCCTGCCCGGCGTTTGGGCAGCCCTGGCCCTTTGAAGGATCTGAAAGGTGTTCGTGGAGGGAACGATGCTGGGATTTCAAAAAGCTGCAGGCAAGCTCAAAAGGTAATTAATAGATACTAATTGATCTCAAGGCCCTGGATAGTGGCTGAGTCCAACAAAGGCTGGGTCCAGGCAGAGCAGCAAGGCTGTCTCCAGCCTGGACAGCTTTCATGGCAGTGAGTTTTTGGTGCCCCGAGCCACCCACAAGGCACTTGAAGGGCCAAGGCATGTCCTGGGGGTGCTTGCCCTCTGAATTCTCACCCTTGGAACAAAAGCAGGGCCACAAATACTCCTCGTATGTCCTGCATTTCTTACCACCTAGTAAAACACTAGGCTGAGCAGCTCCTGAAACCATGGCCACTACCAGAGGTGCTGTATGTGCCCGGCTACCTGGCATGGGGAAGAGACCCCTCTGTGGGTGGAAAGCCAGGGAAAGGCAGGGAGTTTCCCCAGATGCAGCAGCTGTGAGGGACTCAGTGGGGTGCAGGGCAAATCTCCAACTCTGCCCTGGGGCTCTGGTGCCTGCAAGCTCTGCTTCAGTGTCTGCCCCTGCTCTGCACCCAGACTGGGGGAGAAAGAACCCTCAGCAGCCTCTGGGTGCACACATCTGTCCAGCCTGAACAAGGGAGGCTGTGACAGCTGGGCAAAATTAAAACATAGAATCTGTGGAGAGTGTCTCTGGGTTATTTCTATAATGATGACAATGTGTCCTCATCCACTGAGCACTCACTCCCTGTCCATTCCAGGGGTTAGGCTTTCCTACCTATACCTGGGTCGCCACAGTTGCTTATTGTAACACTTCCATTTGATTTTATTTTTATTTTTCTATGACTGAAACATGCCTTACATAGATTTCCTGGAAGCCAGGCTACCCTAATTTGTCTGTTGGAATGACAGTTTTGGGAAGCAGTGTCTGATAGCGAGGATGCTGTCAGGGGGCTGGACAGGGGGGTGTCCTCTTCCCAACCCTGGCACTGTGACCTGGCTGGGTGACTCTGGGCAGAGCCCTGCTACCTCCCATATCAGCCTGCGAGGTAAGAGTGATAAGCTCTGTGAGTGTGTAGCGAGGCTTAATTAAAGTGGGAAAGCACTTCAAGCTCCTCAGCACAAGCAGTTTTAAATAAAACCCACGATAATAACAAGCTGGTCACAGCATGAGGGAGTCTGGAGGAGGGACAGTGACACATATCTGTGGCAAGATGGCTTAGAGAGCTCCCTGGGACCACCCACATCCCAGCCTATGTTCACCCTGAATCCATCCCCAGGTGAGACCTGAGTTCCTGGTGTTGCTGGGAAAAACCTTCCCTTTCTAACAGGAACTGCCTGAACCCAGCATGCAGCTGCCTGGAAATAAAGGTTTTCCAAGCAGCACTGTGGGGGGAAAGAAGACCTGAATGCAGCTGAAAACAATTCTTTGTTGCTCCTGTGGTCTGTGAGGTCTCTTGTCCTTAGTTTTGATGATAAAAATATCCTCCTGGGGCGTGGGGCTGACAATCCTCCTGCACAGGCAGCTGCCCCAGCCCAGCTGGTGCCCTGGTGTGATCTCCAGTGGCCGCAGGCACGGAGGGGCAGGGATGCCATCCCATTCCATGCCTCATCGTGGCCCAGGACCAGCCCTCAGGGCTGCTTTGTCCCAGGGCCAGTCTCCAGCAGCACAGTTATCCCAAGGTCCTCGATTACAGATGTTCCATATCTGTGTTCTTCTCCTGTATCCTTAAGATAAACATGTCCTTCACTGTAGTCACCTACTCCATCATACACTCCTATCAAATGAGCCTTGGTAGCTCGTAAATTACTGTGCAAACCATTCCAAACAATAAAGGCAATTTTACTTACTGAACCATTAAATTTACATACTTAAATTAGACTCAACCAGACGTTGAGAGGGGACGTCTCGCGGCCAGACAAACAATGGATTTAGGGAAAGAGCTGCCGTGTACTTCCCCACCTCTCACATGAAATTAATGAGGTGCTTCAATTTAATCATCATTAAAATTACATCTTTATTTAGTTACTTAGCAGAGTTTGACTCACTGCGTGGCGTGGAACATGAGGTAATGCCTGCGACATCAACCCATCCCCAGAGGGAGGCAGGGGGGAGGCCCGTCTCCCCAAAATGCCTTTACACCCACTGCAGCCAGAGTAGGCATGCCTGCCATGATCCCAAGCCATTCTCCAGGGCTTATCATTAAGGTTAGACAATGAGGGAAGAGAAACAGCAAGATAGAGTAAATTGAGAAAAGCAGGATTAGTTTAGGATGGGTTTGGGGCAGGCAAACACAGCCACGTTATTCTTTAGACAACACCAACAAACAGGAAGCTCCTTCAGCATAATCAACCTCGAAGTTCAGTGCATGTGACATGGAGAAACTCCTCAGGAAAGTGAGAGTTTGGAACAAAGGCACAGTGAAACGGAGACAAAGAGACAAGGCGCCTGCTCTTTTGTGCATGTGCAATTTGTTTTGCACTTGCTCCCACACAATTGACTCATCTCAGGATGCTCCCGGGCAGCTGCAGGGGAGGCTGGAGCCGAGGGCTCAGGGGCAGGGTGGGCAGCACTCGGGGCAGTCACAGGGTGTTGCAGACCAAGTCTGGTTGTCACCTTTCCCTGTTTGCCTGTTTGTCCTGGGGATGCAGCACTCAGCCCTGTGCTGTCCTGAGAGAGGTGAGAGCTCACAGCCCATAAACCCAGCCCAGGGAGGGCTCCTACAGCCACAGGCACTCATTTTGTCACCAGAAACTCATCAAGAGGTGACAGGGATTTCTGGGGACAGCAGCAAAGCCTTTTAGGGTCTGTGGGGACAAAGGAGTGATCAGACAGAGGGGACAGACTACACATCTGGGAAGGTTCAGTGCCTGGGGACCTGCTGCCTCTGCAGTACTGAAGATCATGTAAGAAAGCAGAATAAAGAGATTACAGAGCCCTGTGGAAGTGCTGTAAAGGAAGCCAGTCCCCACTGTACGGGACATAACACATAGATAGAGTAAGAGATGGAAAGCTTCCGAAGCAGAAGCCCAGCGACAAGGGTTGTTGTTCTCCCAAGGTCACTCAGGATGTCAGAGGCTTGGTGAGGTCTTCCTCAAAATCAGCAATGGGCTACAACAACACAGACCTTTTTGTTACTCGGAGATATTTTCATCCCAAGAGACTGATTCTCTGCTCCCCACCTGGGCCGTGGAGCTCAGTGATCTCAGTGACCTCACTCTGGTTTGGTGCTGATGAGAGTGAGCGAGATTACTGAGCTCCCTCTGGAGACACGAAGCACTGGGAATGGCCACGGATACCCACAGCTCTGCACGGATGCAGCACGTCCACATTGCTTCCATCTGAAAGTCTTTTGTTCTCTTTGACTCATTTGATCAGTCTTGCTCCAGCAGCAAAGGGAGATGGGCTCCCAACAAGCCCAGACTATGGATAATGCTGACTGGGGGAATGGCAGAAACTGATTTGTTAGGGCTGCAAACACTGTGTATTCAGCTGCTTTCTGTGAGCTGTTTCCCCTTTGATCCCTGTACGAGTCCTGCACTGGCAGATGCTACGTGCCACCCTGCACCACAGTGAGCAGTTAGAGCAGCTCAGTCCCCAAAACCACGGGGTGTGAGGGGCTTTGTTTGGCATCCCTTTTGGATAGAATCTTCCCCCAGACAGGCAGGATAAATATCAGTTATGCACAGCAGCAAGAAGCACTTGCACCTGAAAGCTTGCTGCATGAAAAAAAGAGAAAAAAAAAAAAAAATAAGCCCACAAAAGAGTAAACATCAAACTGCCAACTGCTTTTTACCTTCTGTAAATCAAAATACACTCTGGAAGTAAAACCTCCCAAATTACACCAGGCGAGATGAAACATTAACCCGCCAGGAGTGGGGATGGCAGTGGCAGGGATGCACAGACTGGAGCCAGAGCTACAGTTTGTCTACATTAAAAATGCAACATCAGCAGAGGTGTCTGAAAGAGTCATTTATCAACTCCTGGATTAGAGAGACATCTTAAAGTAAGTGCACCATTTATACGCACATATGCACAAATTGTCTGCTGGGGAAGGAGAGCAGAGCTGCTCTCTTTGTGCCTTGGAAAGTTCTCTCCAGTCCTCTGAGTAAATGTAGGGCCACAATGACATTAGGCATGGAAAATAGGAACCTTGCTCATGGTTACAGGGGGTACAATTCATGTGAGCAGCCAGGATGGAAAGTAATCTAATGCTGCAATTTCAGAGAAACAATACAGAGTCGCTCACATACATCATGATTAATGGCTGGATACCATAGTGTGAAAACCATTTAAAAAATGGCATTTTTGTCACTGACAATGTTACACATATAGTAAAGGTCATACATGATAAGAGCATTATCCATATTTCTTCTGCAAACATGCTTAACCTTGTAGAGCACAATTCCCTGGAAGATTGGTGATCCATCTCCAGCTGCAAACTGCTCTCTTCAGAACCTGAGAAGGCCAATTTTACATTTATATCATTCCCATCCACAGGCACGCAGGCGCTGTGAAGCCTGCATGAGCCTTTCCAAGCAGAAAGGGACGGAAATGTTTTACAGCAGCACCTGCTCGGGGCTCTCCTCCCTCCACCTTGTCCCCTGCTGTCACCTGACACCGGAGCTGATGCTGGGCCCTTGCTGAAGCCAAGCTGGAAGCAGTTTCCTGCAAATCCCCTCTCCAAAGTCTACTTGAGGAACCCCTTTGGCACCCTCTGGCCACAGGGAGGTCCCAGCAGTGGGTCCACACTCCCAGTGGGGTTGTCTCTGCTACCTGGCAGTGCTCAACCCAGCAGGAAAGGGGCAGCTGGTGACTGGCTGTGTCTGCAGGGAAATCTCCTCCCGTTCAAGGATGACCACCTGGGAGGAAATCTGAGAGGAGCCCACAGACCACACATTTGTCTTTTTGAGAGCTGCATCTAAAACACCCGGATCCTGCTCAGCCCATGGAAGAGAGTGGGATTCACCAGGTGAATCATTTCAGGTAAAACCCAGCCTGACTCAGCTCCCACACCCCCTGTGGAGCCCACAGGGCCTGTCAGAATTGTTACAGCTGCAACTCGCATTGCTCCCTAGACTCAACAAAACCCCTGAGCACCAATGCCTGTGAGCCTCACTGCAACCCTGCCTTGCAGCTCCGGGAGCTTGGGTGTCCTGGCTGAAATTTGGAGGAGCAACAAGTTTCACAATACATTTTGCAGCAGGTTTATGACCCTCTGGAAAGCCCCCAGGAAGTGGCACTAAAGTTGACCAATTGTCATTGTCTACTGGCTGGCACACAGTGGCAAGAGCAACTTTTTCAAGATGTAGTCATGTAGATGGAATTACAGAATCATAGAATAACAGAATCACAGAATCATAGAATCATAGAATGACAGAACCATAGAATGACAGAATCATAGAATAACAGAACCATAGAATCATAGAATGACAACCATAGAATCACAGAATCATAGTCATAGACTCATAGAATCATGGAGTCACAGGATCACAGAATTACAGAATCATAGATTCATATTCAAAGAATGGTTTGGTTTGGAAGGGATTTTAAAGCTCATCTCTCTTGTTCCAATCCCCTGCCACAGGCAGACACCTCCCACTACGCCAGGTTGCTCAATGCCCCATCCAGCCAAGCCTGAGCAATCCTATCTACCCATGTTTCTGTGAGCATTCACTGCTGGGTCACATCTTTCCCTGTCCATCTGCTTTCCACAGTCCTTTCCCTGCTGGTACTGAGATCTCCTGACTAACCTCAACTCCAGCTGCAATTCAGAGTTGTGCTCTGCACTAACAAGATCTTAAAGGCATTGTATGAAAATTTCATTATTTCTACAGCAAATAAACCCCTGCCTGAAACAAATATTTGTGTAGTGAGAAGCAGTGTAGATCTTGTTGTACCAGGTTAGACTCTACTTTAAAGCACCTCTGTGATGCATCACCTGGGGCAGGGCGTGGGTACCAGGACAGGGGCTGTGCTCGCTGGTGCTGTTTCCCTTCAGCAGGGCACAAACACAGAAATGTGCCAAAGCAGCCCCTGGGACAGGCTAAGCAGCAGTACAGCTCAGAGCCTCTGCACGCTGGATCTCTGCTAACAAATAATCAGCGCTATAAAAAGCGCAGGGATGCTGTTAAACCTTGCTGGAGCAGGGTGAGGGCGAGTTCAGAGGCTGCAGGCAGGACCTCCCCCCATCCCCAGCTCCCTGCTCCCCAGCAGATCTGCCCTCCTTTGGAGAGGAGAGCATGATCTCACTCCAGAGGAATTTCCTCTGTGGGAGACAACTGGAAAACGCTCTGGTGCCTTGTGACCACCTCCTGGAGCAGAGCCTTCCCCCCAGCCGGCTGCCAGATGGGGCTGGAGCACCCCAAGGCATTCGGGGGGTGACCACATCGGTGGGAGTCACTGCCCGCCCAGGGATTTGTGCTTCGCCTGGAAAAGTGTGACCCCAGATCTCCCGACCATGTGTCCCCAGCAGCTGGCAGGGCTCAGCCCCCCCTCCCCCCCCCAGCCCAGGATAGCAGGGAGGGATGGAGGGGATGGAGGAGATGGAGGGGACATTTCCACGCTGGCATTTGCAGCTTGTCAGATCAGCTTGTGCTTTCTTATGTGAACAGCACAGCAAAGACTTCCCACTGCGCCCAGGGTGGGAAAGCTTTTCCCCAGAGTAGTTTGCAAAGACTGGCTGGACCAAATTATTCTTCTCATCATGAATGCCTCTCTTTGAGCCACCTTACCCATGCAGATACTCAAATGTTATTAATATGAATGAATGCATCTTGTCTCGAGGTGTCTCATGGTAGAAGCCATTTCAGAAACACTGGGAGGGTGGAGGGGAGGAGAGAATACAATCGAACAGCCCTGGTTGCATTTGTCCTATTCCTCAGATGACAACTTCCCTCTCCCAAGAGCACCACAGACTAGAGGCACTCACAGATTATACATCATTCAGTCTTTTGCTTTGCAAAATTAGCTTTCTTAGCAAGGAAACAAAGGATTTGCTGTATTGGATCAGGCTACCGACATTGCTGCTGCTGCTGCTGCTGCATCCAAGCCCTGGCACTTAAGAAACACGGCAGCTCTCCTTCCTCTGGCTGCGCTGGCCAAGTCCCTGCCTGGGGAGCTGCATGCACAGTCAGAGATTGCTTCCAGATTGCCACAAAAATTCATCTGATGCTCAGTAGCAGGTAGTTTAACTTCTCTCCTAATTTTGTCATCTTACAGACCCACAAATGCCCAACATTATTTAGTCCTTTTAAAAACTCAGCCAGAACGTTTATCTCAGTAAGTGCCTTCGGCACTGCCCTCCATAAAGCCGACTGCATACCACATAAAAGGAGGGTTTCTTTTTACTCCTTCAGAATTTGCTGGCCTGCGTGGTTTACTTTACAGCTGTTAATACAATGAAGGCTTTTGTAAGGAGAGGATGGCGCTGGGGAGCGGGGCAGGAGCTTGCAGAGGAGGAAGATAACAGTCTGTGGGTAACGCAGGGCTCCACATGCCCGGCCCGACGGGAGGACCATAACTCATAACACATTTAATGGCACAGGCGAGGAGAGGGACTGCTGAGCGTTCCCCAGAGGGTCACACACAGCCCTTCCCACCAGCTCTGGCGGCGGGTGATGGAGCGGGGAGGCTTCTCCGGGGCTGCACCCGGCGGGGAAGGCGGCAGCAGCTTTTAATCCTTCCCCTCTGATGCAAAGGAGGGATGGAGGGGGCTCCTGCCTGCAGTTCCCCGCGGAGCCAAGGAGAAGAGTTCGCAGCCAGGGAGAAATATTAAAGGTGATGCAGAGAGCTGTGTCTGCAAACACGGGCTGAGCAACCTGGGAAATGCCAGTGTCTGACACGGCAGCAACAGCCTCTTTTCTACTGACCTTTAACTCCTCCTGACCCAAACCAGAGCACAGCAGGCACGCCGCTGTGTTTTACAAAGCCTCGGATCAAACACGCAGCCCAAGGCGCGGAGAAGAGGTTTCTTTGGGGATGAGCAGACGTGGGCTGAGCAGCAGCAGCTTTGCCTCATCTCATCCTGGAAATGCTGGCACTGAGAAACCTCCCTTCTCCTCCACAGGTCTGCTCCAGGGCCTCCCTGTCTGCAGCACTTGGAGTAAGGGAAGGAAACCTTCCCAGCTGCCTGCAAACGGGAAAACTCGGTGTTTCCAAAAGGCACAAATCCAGTCTCTAAAGCAAAATCAGTGTCCTGGCTCTGCGGGAGTGCTGCCCATCCCTGTGCAGAAGGCAGGGCAGCTGTTTGGAACTGGGTGAGAGCCCACGTGCCCACACGACACCGAACCACACAAGCCCACATGGGCAGCAACAGCTCCACAGGGACTCGCGGGAGGACGTGCAGGGAAAGCCCCGGAGCCCCTGGAGTGCTCTGTGCTCGGGTGTGTGGTGACACACGCTCTGTGGGAGCCTGCCCGGGTCTCCATGTGTATTTTCCAGCAGCTCCATCCTCCCCGCAAACCCAGAGCTGACTGCTGAGAGTGCTCTCTGCCATCTTTTGTGAGCCGGGAACCAGGAACGCTGCATAAATCATTATTCTTGCTAATTACCAGGAAACATCAAACAAGACAAGCATTTTACTCCTCATCACTGAATTTTGTTATGCTAATTAGAGTTGTATAAGCTGTTGCTATTAAACCTGGAGAGTCAGAAAAACATTTGCATTAATACCCACAAAGCTGCATCAAAACCTAGTTATTAGTATTTCAATGAGGTTCAGGTTACAGGGAAGCTGCTGCCGTTTCAGGGGCTGGTTTGTTGTTTTTAAATCCTGCTGTGAGAGAAAATATAAATAAATGCAGGGTGAGGCCTCATGCAGACAATACTTCTTTTATATAGGGAATTAAAAAAATGAGGCAGCTTTGATCAGGAGGAGATACAGAATTGGGGAGAGAGGGAAGGCAGAGCAGTGCAGAGATTTTGGGGCACTGCACATGGGGCTGCACAGCCGGGGGCTGCACCGACCGTGGACGCCAGGCTGGGAACTGCTTTTTGGATTCCTGAGTTTCTGCTGCTCCCAGACACTTTGCTTGATCTGTGTGGTTTGGGTTTGACTCTCTGGAAGGCAGCTGGGAAGAGGAGCTGGCTCCTGCCTGCCTCCGTAAAAGTCGCCTGAGTTTGCCTTCAACTACAACTTGTGCCACGTCCTCTCCCCCAGCACAGACCCCATCACACACCCTTGTGTATCCCACTGACAGCAGGAGGATGGGGGACAGGATTTCTGGGTTCCAAAATGCACACACCAAGCCACACATCTAAACCTTGTGGGGAGCCAACTCTGTAACAGGAATTGGCAATTCCTTCTTTTTAGTGCCAATCACAGCAGCCGAGTGTTTCATCTGAAGATCTCACAGCGCTTCAGAAAGGCAAATTATTCCCCCATGTGCCCCTTTAATACAACAATTATCACCATTTGATGCATCAAATACATCTGAAAAAATTAGGGGAGTCCAAACAGGAGGCCTGTGAGCAAGGGAAGGGTATTTTAACCCCTGAGGCCCAGGTGCTGGAGTTCCATTTTGGTGAGCTGTTCACAAAGGCACACTCTCACTGATGATTTCCATCACGTGGAGGTGCTCATACTGAGCTCACATGAAGTTGCAGCAAACCTTGTCCTGCACTGGGCGGCTGTGACAGGTTCATACCCAAGAGAGGGAACCCATGGGGGAAGGAGCTGGGGTGTAATTCGGGTTGGGAACCTCCTTATCCCAGAAAATGCCATGGTTGATGGACCAGGCTGGTCCAGACACTCAGAGTGGGCTCCAGCCATTTGCTGGGGAACCTGCAAATTGGCTCAAACCACACCACCCCCTTTGCCTGGCATTTATCCCTCAGTATGGAGCAAACCCTATTGACAGCTGTGTGCAGCTCAAAGAACACATCCGAGCTGCCTCTGTGACCCAAGTGTTGTTCTATTGATGGGGGGGACAAGTAATCTTGTTTTTTAGGGTCCGTTTGTCAGATCGCTGGAGAGGGAGAGCCATTCTCTCTCTCACTGTGTATTTCTATCAAAGAAACAAAAAAAAAAATTAAGGAAAGAAAAGTCTGTGCTGCCTTTTGCCTTGCTGGTGGGAAGCTCAGGTGAATTGAGCAGTGCTGTGCCTCACTGATGATGAATTGCAGCAGCAGCGCCTGCACTCCATCATTTTGCTGATGTGGAGGAATGTGGATGCACAGCACAGGCCAACACCTCCCTGAGCTGTGGGATGCTCCTGGTGGGGTTCCCAGCCCAGGGCCACGTCCCCTCCCCCAGCACAGACCCCGTCACACGCTCGCTGTGTGCCCTCAGCATCCTTTCCAACTTCGGGGAGCATCAGGGGCTTCTGTCCAGCCTCATTTCCTGCTGCATCCAGGGAAATATCCCACAGCTCTCTGGCCTCTTCAAGGGGATGTTAAGGCCTCATTCCCTCTATCTCTACCAGGATCAGTGCTAGGAGAAGAGCCAAACACAAGGCAGGTGCCAGCACCCCCCAGTCCCACTCTAACACTGCATCCTCCCTAATCACAGGCAGATTAAAAAAAAAAAAATCCACATCAGCCACGCTGAGGAAAGGAGAACTCTAAGAAGGATGAGGAAAATGAAGACACTGTGAAATGCAATAGATGTCAACTTCTACTTATTTTTTAATTTCATCTCTTACAAGCTTTTTGGAAGCTAACATGATTAAGTTCTTCACACAATTTATTAGCATCTTGTTGGAAATCCAGCAGTATATTACACTGTCTGAGTAATCCAATTAGTAAAATGTATTTATTTAACCAGAATATTAGCTGCACACAATCCCAAATGAAGTAAAATCCCTGATCCTGGGGTTCCTCTCACTTCCTGGAATTCATTTACCGGCTACAGGAAGGCTTACTCTAATGAAATAAATATCAGCCCTATGTTTTTGGAATAATACAAGAACACCAATCTTGCTGCTCAGCTAACTGCTGCTTTTGGTTTTTTTCTGCAGCAGATACTGATGCCACACAGATTTCACAGCAGCATAAAGGCTTTTCTGGCTCTTCTATCTTCCCAAACCCAAGAATTTCCCCAAGCCCCCCAAGCCCACCATGGCTTCCCATTTTTCACAACCACCAAAATCATTCCCCAAATTAAGAACACACTTTTTTTTTTTTTTCCAATTCAGCAGCCCATGTGCAAAAGTGAGCCTCGTACCTCTTTACCCTGATTTGAAAGAGCTTTGAAATAAAACCACTGTAGGAAGCAAGGGCTCTCCAGCACTTTTTTCCCTCCTAATGAGGGAGCTGAGTGACAGCCCCCGAGGCAGGAGGTCTGAGGTGCCTCAGCAGCATCCCTGCCACGCTCACATGCTGGCCCGACCCAGTGCTGAGCTACAGGGACTGTGCTGGGGGTGCAGACAGATTTGGGGGGGTGTTTTAGTGATTACTTCAATTTTTTTCGGTCCCTCCCCTCCCTGTTTTAATTTTGTTACTAGCTTGGATGCTCCCAGCTCCTGACAGCGCAGCATCCCCACCCAGAGCACTGGCTGTCAGCACTGGGGTGGCTGTCCCAGCCTGTGGCATCTCCTGGAGGGGACCTGAGCGGTGCCAGGCAGCTGCCAGCAGGAGAAGGGGCAGGGCTCAGCCCAGGGGACTGCCTGCTCTTGATCAATGGTATTTTTCCAGAGCTGCTACTCCAGCTTATCTTCATTAATTGGCTTAATTAATTATTTCCCCGGTGAGCAGCAGTGGGAGGTGCAGCAGCACGGGGGTGGTGCCGGGAGCCGTGGGCTCTGCCCCGCCCCGGTGAGCCCGGTGCTGGGGCAGCTTTGGGCACTTTCCCTGGCTTTGGGTTTGGGCTTGAGGGAGATGGAGTTGGGGAGCTGCAGATACCCTCATCTGCTCCCACCCAGACAGAGTGTGGAAATAAAAACCTCGGGGCAGTGCAGCATCCCTGGGTGTGCATCCCAGGAACCCCAAATCTGGGATTTTGGGAGTCAGTACACACCAGATGCCAGCAGGAAAAGGCACAGAGGGGATGGATTTGCTTTACTTGCTCATAAACCCTTTTTCTCACACCTCATGGAACATGACCGTGTTCTCCATCTCCAGCAGAACCTGTGAGAAAACTCTGAAAGCCACAATGGCAGAGCTGGATGGAGAAGGAAGGGACTAATGGCCAGAGTTAATAATAGACATCATTTGCAATGTGCCTCCAAAAAAAATGAACGTCCTGAGGCAAAAGAGCTAATTTTGTGATTCCTCTCGGATCCTGCCTGAGCGCAGGGGAGGGGAGGAGGGGAAGTGTCTGACACTCACCGGGGCTCAGAGTGCCAGCCCTGTGACTCTCATTCACATGCAGAGAATTGGAGAGAGATCCTCCCATTAATGCAAACAGGAATTACCCGTGTAATCTTGGGATTAGAGGAGCCCAAGGAATTATTTACATTTCCTAAATGAGGGAAACTGTATCAAGTGGGAGAGGCAGAGACAGGAGCTGAGGTGCGGGAGAGCGACTCTCTCCCTGCGTCTGCAGGAGCCAGCATCCTTTGCTGTCTTGGGAACGGGTTCACCCAGGGCTGCAGCAAATATTTGGTGTGTTTGGACAAAAGCTGATGCTGAGGCACAAAGCAGACAGACTGACTCAGGCTCATGGCCAGGGAAGGAGGCATCAAACTCCAGACCCAAAGATCCCTGCCTGCAGATCTTTCCTACATCACAGGGTGCAGCTCCTCATCCTCCACCAGTGACTACAGCAGCAATAGGAATAATTAAAACAATTTTTTAACTCTTTTATTTAATTTCTCTTTCAAAGTCTCTCCCACAACTGTTCAAGCCCCCCTTGGCAGTGCCAGGTGTGAGTGCTGGGTGTGGACACAGACCTGCTCCCTCCCGGGCCACACAGAGCATCCCTGTCACTGACAGCACCACCACGCTCTGAAATGGGGCTCCAATCACCCAGAGCATTCCCCACATGGTGCTTTTCACTCTTCCCTCCTCAAAAGCCACATTGAGAGGCAGCAGAACCCTCAGAGCCCCATCTTCTCCCAAATCCTATAATACCCACCGTAATCACAGCAGCAACAACAACAGTTGCAATAACCCTCCATCCTTCACACACCAGACGAGGAGTCAGACTCCATTTCCAAACTAAGACATCTCGTGTGCTATTCTCCCTCCCCTCCAGACTAATAGCTGACAATGTATGCCTTCCACATTAATGATAAGGGTTCAAGGGGAAAGAGACTGCTCTCCTGTTTCGCTGACATTACACTCTCCTATGTACCCACCAACATACCCTAAGGCAACAGAACTTGTAATAGGTTCCTCTAACTGCCTCCTGCATCAAATTTGACACCGGGTGCTTTCTTCTCCTTTCCCATTGCTCACCTTATAACTCTGTCATCATCATTGATTTTGACTTAAGGAGAGAAAAAAAAACACCACCCAACCCTCTCCCCCTGCTCGAGCAGCACCAGGGTGGTGAAGCACAGCTGCTGCGGGGACCTGGGGCAGGGAAGAGGGAGCCAAGGGGGATGCTTCTGTTTTTCCTGAGTCTCAGTTGTGGAGGGACTGAGGCAGCACGCTGGGAGCGTGCGCTGCACCCAGCAGAACGAGTCTGCAGCCTCAGGACACCTCTGCTGGCTCTGGGGATGCTTCCCAGCTTGCAGGCAGTACTGTTCAGGTGCTCAGTGGCTTCTTGCTCTGGGCTCATGATTGATCTGAGGTCAGGTTTTGTTAATTTTTTAAACAGAACTCCTTTTTCCGTCCGTCTTTCTTCCACAGAAAAGATAGCTGGAGTGATCTCTGTCTCTGGAATGTGTCACTATACACTGAGACATCCTCTGTGATCTCCCCAAATTCTCTGCATCCCCACCTGCAGAAGAGGTGATGCTGGGCCCAGCAAGCCCCTGGGACTGGCTGTGGGGAAGGGCGAGTGCTGGATTCACCAGGGAGGGATGAAGGACTCTTCCCAGTGGCAGCCCCAGGATGGTGACAGGTGTGTCCCATGGGACAACAGCTTCAGCTCAGTTCAGTTACCAGATTACCAAAGCTCTCAGAGAAGAGGCCCAGACTCCCACGCCATCACCGGACACTTCCCAGCACAACCCTGCTGGGAGAGACCTTGGACCAACTTCCAGTGCTTTTCTTTTGCAGCTGCATCCCAAGATCTGCCTTCCAAGGGGCTGTTGGAAGGGGAAAGAACCTGTCAAAATTCCCCAGGGTGGGGCAGTCCTTCTTCCTGCAGCCCAGGCAGACTGTTCCTGAGGGATGAGGGCGAGCAGCCGGCTCCTCTGTCTGGTTTCCTCACAGATCCACAGCAGTGAATCCCCAGAGTGTGGCTGACCCGCAGCTGGTGTTTTCTTTGATTTATGTCAGAGCCTATTTACGTCCTCTGCTTAAAACAATCCAGTTCGTGTCAGCAGTAAATGAAACTGTGTACCATCCAGCAGCTGTTTGGCTGCTACCTGAAATGAGTTTCACTCCAGTTCTTATCATGAAGAAATCCTTTTAATCATCAAAACTGCCACGGCTGCCTTGGAGCTGTGATGGTGTGGTGATTTTAACAGAGGAAGGCAGATTGCAAGCCAGGGCCATGGAAAGAGCACTGGAATTGGAGGTGATTTTCTCTTCCAGGGTTGCAGCCACTTTGGGCACAGTGACAGGTTTAAATGAGGGTCTTTGGCTGCAGAGACCAGTTTGGTGTGAGCCTGGGCAGGGACCTGGTGGACGCTGTGAGCAGGGTTTATTTGGGGCAGTAAGGACCAGACTGGGCCCAGAGATGGCCTCTGGGGTTCTCACCAGTGGCCCAAGCAGGTTCCAGAGTTTGAGAACACTAGTGGTCACTAAGACTCGCTAATTTTGAAGATCCTGCTGCTCACAGGGCCAATAAGGACCAATTCAGGAAAAATCCAGATGAGATGGGCTCTGAATCCACTGCAGCCGCTGCACCCTGACAAGTCTCCTAACGAAGGATTTAACTAACGAGGCTGCTGGCAGAGAGCCGGGATGCTGCACGAGAAGCAAGGAATATCTGCCCAAAGCTATTCTGAATTCATTAAGGAGGATGGCAAGAGCTTGGCTGCTGTGTTTGGGGACACAGTGTGAGGCCACATAACCTGCTCGTCCCACCAGAAACTAATGATCACAGCTTGACTAGCGAGGAGCAGGCGCCTGCCACGCGCTGCTGGCAAACAAGCTGCAGACCAAAAGCAATTTGAAGGAATTATTTGGGAAATAATTGTAAATAATGAATGAATGAATGGAGAAAACTGCAAGCTGTTTACAGATAACTCGCCCGCAGAAAAGGGCTGAATTTGCCGAGTAGATGATTCACTATTGATTATTTCCCCGGCTCTAGCTGTTACCTTATAAAGCATTAATTAAGACAAGTCTTCACAGTTCAGCATATTCTAATCTGCTACAGTCTTGAGAGCTCAGCAGTGCCCTCCTGGAAGGAAACCTGGAGGTTCACACCCTGCCTGGGTGGGGAGGAGGAGGGGGGACCCTGAGCAGAGCCCAGCCCACACCAAACCCAGCCACATTCCCAATGGCTGCTGTGAATATTCCAGCAGGCTCCGGGTTGGGACAGGGGAGAGCCTGGGCACAGCAGGGGAAGGCTGGATCCTACCTGGCCGCAGGATTTCAAACTGGACAGCTGCCCCTTGGGATAAACCCTTTAAAGGCAGCCAAGGCAATCTGGCTAACCCACTGAGGCTGCCCTCACATGACCTGCTGCCAAGTCTGCCCCGATAGCAGTACTTAAACATGCCCCAAAGTGACACTCTGCAAGTGCCCTTTGTGCCACCCAGCTCTTCAGGGGGTCTGCACTGCTCCCCCAGCCTCAGACAGACCAGATACTGGGGGTGCCCAGATGCACAGAACTCCTGGGGTTATGAGTGGCATGGAATGTGGGAGAAAATGGGCCAGTTTTTGGAGAAATTCTCTGCTCCCTCGGTTTGGGAGTTCACAGAAGGACTGTGATCAAGTGTCAGAATATTTGCCAGGAGAATGCTGTGGCAAGTCCAGAGATGAGCAGCTTATTACAGTGTGCTGGGCCCTGGCTACTGTTTATTAAACATAAATATGAGACACATTTATCAGCTGCACCTATCCCTGGATGTGCTGAGCAATGGCAGGCCCATGGAAATGCAAACACCCTGGCAGGGCCTGGCACCCCTGGGCACGTCCTGCTGACAAGAGCACAGCTCCAGCCCGTGCTGAACCAGCCCCCAGCTAATGAGGCACAGGGCTGTGTCTGGGTAATGCACAGACACGAAAATCCAGCAGAGCAGTCTAATCCAGCACAGCAAGGCTTCTGGTTCCTACCCCAGAGAAGTAAGGGATGCTGAGACAAAGGGACGAGCTGTGGCTCTCCAGCTGTGCTCCCCAAGGTGGGTCTGCAGCCTCGTTTTCTTGGCAGAGCCACTGAATGCTCTCCCCATCCCATCATTCCAGGGCTGCTGGCCCAGCTCTTGGCAGGCAGGAATGTGCCTGCTTTCCCTACATCCCTAAGAAATGAGGACGTGATAACTTGGCACTTAACTGAAGTTAAAGTACTCTGCCTTTCTAGCATCTGATTAACTCAGCGTTGCCCAAAGCATGTTTGCATCATTTCTGGATGTCTTGGAATACGGGGAGAACACATTAGAATCTGCATTAAGCAAGACCATTATTCGGCTGATTTTTATTCTCCTAACTTTGCTTCAGAAAGAAAAGCGGAGGCAATAAAGTTTTAACCGTCAATGAAATCCAGAAAACCAATGACTCTGATCTTTCTATCCCATTTCCATGTCTGTGAACTACCATAGGCTTTCCCAAGAGATGTCCTCGGTGCCCATGGGAATGGTTTGCCAGCAGAGCCACCAGACCCTTTCAGGCCACCCAGCCCTCTTTGGTGTGGTGCTCACTCATCATCACATCATGGCCAAGCCATGGCCAGCTACATGGGCCACACACAGACTTAATTTCTCCTAATTTATGCACAAAAATTAATAGGAAGATTCCAGTAAAAGCCCCTCTTTCCCCCCATCAGATGCAATCAGCCACAAGCTGTGTCTCACAGGGCTGAGCTTCAAGGTATACACTTGACCACTAACCAAGGGAAGATAGCAGGAGAAGAATTAAAAGTTCAAACAAAATAGAGCATAATCAGTTGGACTTTAGCAGCAGGACTAGGTTCCTAATGATTTCAGTGCTTTACAGGCTGTTTTGGGCACGTAATAACAATTATTTCATATCATCAGCTTTTCAGGAAAACCTTGTCAAGATTGCAAGTATCTGAAACAATCATTTGGAGGACACACGGCACATCCGATTCCTCCTAATTCAGGTGTTCAGGGTGACCACATGGAAGCAGACAATAATCCATCACTGACATTCTGAGTGCATTGCTTTCTACACACACAAGCACGGGATGGAGCATCTTTCCCTGCCCACTAAATCCTCTAGCAGCATCCAAAAAGGGGAAGGAAATAAACCTGAAGCTGCAAGCTGCTCTTCCAGCCCTCACACCACATGTGATCCCTCACAGCAGCAATGGGGCTGGCTGAGGGCTCTGCTCTGGCTTTGGCTGAACCAAAACCGAGCCAGGCCAGCCCATCCCCTCCCAGGCAGGTCCTGCACAGCTCAGCATCAAACACACAAGCAAATGTTTCTCGTGGATATCATCCAAAGGAAAATCCTTACCTGCTCTAGACTCCTTCAAGGGCTGCTTCCCAGGAAGGGCTTAGCTGATGGTTTGTCACTTGCTGGAAGACATGAAAAAACAAAGAACAAGTGCTTGCCAAACTGCAGTTGAGTTAGAAAGGATGAAATGCTCCTATGTGGGGAGAAAAGATGCATTTCGTGTTTAATTTAGCTACTCTCTCATTAATTTCATCTTCTCCTTTCACTCATTGCATGCCACACGCACTTAAAAACGTGCAAAATTCTCTCCACCCAGTTTATTTTATTTTGCCAATCATCAAAATCTTCTCTCTCCATGAGCAAATGTATTGCTAATTAGAACAGAGGAACAGATTAACTTCAAATGAATAGGTCTCCTTGTTGATGCTGTTGCTTTCCCTGCCTCTCTACAACCCAAAAATCAATGCAAATCTTTGGGGAATTCAAGAAAATTTTCATTAACATGTATATAATGTGCTTATGAAAAAGAAAAAAAAAATCAGAATTAGAAACTCTGTGAGAAAAGGGGATTGAGACAATGAGAGATACAGAAAATAGGAGATACAAAACACACATGTGTGTTATCCAAACTCTGAATTTCCTGGCCAAATCTGGCTTGGCTGGTGAAGGGCAGAGGTGTGGGAAGTTGGTTTGTGTGTCCTCTCAGCTACAGGCACTTCCAGAGAACATCCACACAGAGCAGACAGGCTTAAGAGAGTTTATGGTGATGTAAAACGATGCTGCATCAAATTGTGCTTCTTTAAAGGAGTTTCAAGGGAACCTGGAGGATGAAACCTGCAGAAGCTTCACTGAGCTCACACCAGGCTTTATTTGCCCCACTTCTAAAACTGAGTGCTGCCATCAGGTGTGATGCCATTATATAGGGAAAAAGCCACTGTGTGCATGTCCTAGCATGGGACAGCTGCAGGAAAACCCCTCTGACTTCTGGCTGAGGACTTTTGTCACCAGCCCCTCAGCATGCTGAGAAACGTGCCAGTGGTCAGTTGGTCGGTACAGCCAACCTGCTGCCCAAAGGAGATATCCAGACCTAAACCCTGCCACAAAACAAATACCTTGGCATAGGAGAGAGCTTTTTGCACCAGATGGACCCCCTGGTCTCTTGGTAAATCCAGTTCTTAGGCTTTGCCACAAAGAGGCTTAAAATTAATTAGCAGATTTTTTTTTTTTTAAGAGTTCTGCATACGGGGAGTGTGTGAGAAAGGACATTCATGAGGAGCTTTTCAGTGCTTACAGGCCAAGATGAGGATTTGTAGTTTGCAAGAAAGTTACTCTCAAAAATGGCAATTTCAATGTTAAAGGCTTGGAGATGAAAACATTCCCAACTTTCCCAGAAAGACAGTCAGGAAGGAGGAGGTTTTCTTATTTTCTAAAGGTGACCATTTTTACCAAAAATCATCTCTCCCCTTTGGTCTTCCAATGAGCAAATCACCTCAACTTCCAGCTACTGAGAGCTGACTCAACTGCTGCTGATCCTGGACCACTCCTGGGAATGTTTTGGAACAGAACCTGCCACGGCTGCTCCAAAAACATGAGGAGATGGTGAGAAATCTGCCTACTTAAGCAAATCACTCAAAAAGAACCCCAACCAACTCTTCAAACACTTGTTTCCATATTGATTCATTTCTTGGCCTTGACAGAATGGCTCTCAAAAGGCAAAGTGTTGGCGAGGCTTTGCCTGGAGTGGGGTTTTGAACCCGTGGTTTCCAGGAACTGCACTTTTCCCCCTCAAAAAACAACCCCCCACGAGGTACATGCAGGTGATGGAAACCCTGCCAGCACAGCCCACCTTCCAGAGCACTCACCCTCACCCCGGCCTCATCAGGGGCCAGTCAGAACCACCACCAACCCACAGTGTTAATTCCCTATTAATAATTACCTATTTTGTAATTAATGTTTCACAGTTCACATTAATTTGCTAATAATTTTGGAAAAAAAAAAAGAAGATACAGCGTTTGGGAGGACACATCCACCAGTTAAAGTTGTTAATCCACCAGTTAAAGTTGTTCATCCACTCCCTAGGGCAAGAGAAAACCCATCACTGCTGGAAGTGAAGCACCACAATGCTGTTTAAAGTTACCTACTGCCTCAGCCCTGTGCTGCCTCCCAGGAGCTTACAGTGCCTGCCAGCACCTGGAGGAGGAGGAAATGCATTAAAAAACGTGGATGAGCAAATACTGTGCAATGCATGGTGGCACTCCCTGGTCTTCTTCAGCATTTCCACAAGAAGGAAACCTGGTTCTGTCAGGCTGCAGCGTTTTCCCAGGAACAAAAGAACCAGTTTGTGCTGCATTAGCAACACTATCCCTCACTTCTTCAGCCTTTAGTAACCCCTACAAGTATTAATTAATTTACAAGCCCCTGGTGACCAAACCCAAACTAAACAAGTTTTTTCCTTGTCATAAACCCACCCCGCACATACAGGACAATCAGCAAAATCCCTGATTTTGCCAGGAAACACTCTAAACTCAGTCTTGCCTTTATTACGTGTTTTTTGCCCTCTGCTTTACTGCTTGATGTTCCTGGGGAGGTTTCCTTTGGAAGGAGGCTCTTGTCAGTGTTTTGCTGATGGTGCTTGGGATCAGCTCTGAGCAGCACCCTGTTTAAAGCTCTGTCAGTCTGCCCGCTCAGCCATGCCCTCCCCTGTCTAGCTGCTCATGCAGCACCAAAATTTAAGGTGTAATTTAAGGAGACCTAACCTAGTTAGAATTTGAAATGCTGTTTTGAGGACTCAAGCAACTGGAAACACAGGAAAGCCTTAGCAAAAAGGGACANAAAAAAAAAAAAAAAGTCATCTGAGATTGGTGGACTGCAAACCTCTTCCTGCTCCAGGTTTGGTCTGAGATGGCAGAGAAATTTTAATTTTATCCTCTAAAATACTAGAAAGGAAAACCATGTCTTTACAGGACTTGAGATTGCACCAATATTTGGAAAGAGAAGTTTGTGTGCAAAAGATGGGTTCCCAAGGCAGAAATCACTCCCCATTCCTGCCAGAAAAAATACTGGGAGTACCTGTGGCAACCTGCAGTACCCATATTACTCCACTGACCCAGCTCCTAATCTCAGTGTTCTATTACATCCTAAAGGATTTCCTGTACAATAATCTGAAGATAGGAGAGATGGGGATACTTGCTCTAAGGAAAGCATAAAGAAGATATTATTACCAGGCTAGACTACATCCAGCTTTTAACTGTTCAAGTATTAAATCCATTTTTCACCATCAGGAGTGTTATCCAACAACATGAGAAATACAAGCAGGAGAAAATATTCTCAAGTGAAGGAATTGATGGACAAAGCCTCAAAGTTTGGCAAAATGCTTTTCCACTTCATGTCCTACAAGCTGTCAGCACTGGGATGGAAAACCACAGAGCAGTAATTGCAAAGGACACTTCTTCTTTCTTACACTGTCTCTGTCTGTAAGGCAAGAGGATGGCAAGTTAATTAATTATCTCCAGCATCAGTTTACTTGAAGATCTTTCTTTCCAGCAGTGCATCAAAGGAGACTGATAGAAGCCTTGATTAGAGGGATAATGAAGGAAATCTCTAATAGATTATATCATTTCTTGCCCATCTGCAGCCATTCGCTGCTTCACAGGGCTGGGATTCACGTCTGGAAAATATCACAAGTGTGTAAATCCACCTCCGATGCAAAATTTATGGAAAAATTCAAATAATTGCATGTTTACCATATTTCTGTCAAAGGTCTGGGAAAGAAGATATCAGATCATCTGACTTGCTATAGAGCAGAAATTTTCCATGTGTCCTGTTAGGGTCTCTGATTCTGTGAGGATAAATCCGTATTTTGAAGTCACATCAGACATGGAGAGAGAAAATTTATTAGACAGTAGAGATCAGGAGGAGAGCAGAGAAGCAGGAGGAGAGCACACACTGATGTGTGGGTACAACAGGCAGTTTGATGTCCACCTTGTTACCTGTCCCCAGAAGCCTTTTCCTAAAATTGACCATTAGCAGGGGTCATAGGTGAAGTGTTTTATCTGGTTTTTTTCCTCTTTCTAATCTTGCTTTCACCTGCAACATCACATCTCCCCCAGTCCTTGCTTGAGACCACCCGGAGCCTTCGGCGGGCAGAGCCGGTTCCCACCGCAGAGGAGGAAACTTTGGTGCTGCTGAGTCCCAGCTCTCCATCCCTGTCACACCAGTGCCCCCCAGTTTGCCTCTGCATTTGCAGCCCCTGGGGGATTCCGATGCCATTTCCCTCTTCCCCAGGCTGTGCACACAGTGCCAAATGTAGCAGCGAGGGGAAATGAAGTGTCAGGCTCTGAAACACCGACATACTGGGCTGATCCCTATCTCACACTGAAAAACCCCAAGCCGTTCCCAACAAGTCCCAGTGGCACGTTTAAGCAATCCATTTCTTTTAAGATGAGACTGAAGATTCTCCCTGGGTGCTATTTGAAGCTTAATAAATTGCTGGTGGCAGCAGTGGCTCTGACCTTTGGATGCTCAGGCGCCCCAGCACCAACATCTTGAGTGAGAGGTTGGACAAAGCACTGTGCTAACAGAGGGATTAATTCCAGCAAAGAGCCACAGAGGAGCACCAAGTCACCCATCAGAGCCATCCTGCCCTCTCACGAGCAACTCCAGCACCCTGCTCTTGTCCTGGCCAACAGGTGTCAGGGAGAGATGCTCCAGCCCCTGCCCCGAGCCTCTCCTGTCCCCCACAGCCAAGGGCCAGAGAAGATGGAGCCACACAAGTGAGCAGAAGCAGCAGCAGAGGGGGACCAGAAAGTGTTTTATGGGGTTAAACATCCCAGTCTGAAGTAAAGCAATTTCCTTGGGTCTCCTGCCATTTCCTTGTGGGGGCTTATCATCTCCAGCTGGGACAATATAAAGGCCCATTTAATCGAGATCCATTTAACACTGAATCACGCTAACAAGATTACTTAGCCAGGGCTAATTCTGCATTTGCTGAAGTGCAGTATCCAGGGTGAGTAATCTCCGTGTGCTGGTGGCAGGTTCAGAGACAGGTTAGCCAGTGGCTTAGCATCCCAGACAAAACATGGAAGCACACGGGGGACCATGACAATGAAATTGCAGCCCCTTTAGCCCATCGGGCTCTTTCCTTTCCCCTACTCAGTGTGATCAGTGTGGAGAGGGTTCACCCATTACCCCATAGGATCCTAAAAGGGGAATTATTTTCTTTGTCCTCACAAGCAGCTGAACAGGCAATACAGCAAAATCCTCTTCAGTCATTATCTGTTAAGTGCATGGCATCCTTTTGTGAGTTAAATGACACAGTATTTCTTGTATGGGACTGAATTCAAAAGGTTTTGCCTTCCATCAGGAGATAACTCAAGATTTGAGTGCTAATTGAATACATTTATATGCACACAAGTGATAGGCATTCATACAATTTTTTAAAGTAGATTCTCACCATTCAGTCATTTAAAAATATAGCACTAAGGGCTCTATTATTTATGATTATTAAATCACAAATCTGAGTAGCAAAATACTTCACTCAGGGAAAATGTGAAGAGGCTGTTTCAGAGGAAAAATCTCCTTTCCAGAACTCACAGAACATCATCGCAGGAGGATGCTGATAACCAGTATTGTTTTACAGCTAAGGCTCTCCAAATGAACTCAGGTGAATGGATTAATCCTTATCACCCCTTCAAATGTTCCCAAATCCTCCAAACGGTCAGAGCCGAGGCTGACGTGTTCTGGGGAAGCTCTTCACTTTTTTGTACACACTGACTCATTACACCATCAGCACAGAGTTTGGGACATCCCCAGTCATTCCCTCCTTGCTTTCAGAAGATGGGCCTTGTCACTTCAGGGGGGATTCATCTCACCTGGTGTCAGAGGTCCACAAGACAAGTGTCTGTACTGGAGTGAGTCTCTTAAATGTGTAAGTGGAGAGAAATTGCAGTGATTTGTCTGACCTATTTTAGGCAGCCACCTCCAGATGAGAGCAATTGCCTGCTGGAGGTGCCCATTTCTCTCCATTGATGGTAAATGAGATCTGAGTGCTCAGTGCAGATGCCGAGACCTGGGTGCCATCAGGTGAGATGGATCCTATCCACAGTAATTGCAGCCTTTCAAAAGGAGAGGCAGTTTTTTTTATTATTATTTTTTTTTCCCCTAAGGAGTTCATCTTAACCCTTTGAGGAATTTTCCAAGTTTTCATTTCCGTCCTTGGTGTCATTTGGTCGTTCTCCCCCTTTGGGCAGGGAGTCCTCAAGCTGTGGCAGCTGAGCTGTTAAAGGTGGTGGTGAGAGAGCCCTGGATCTTTCCTTCCACACAACAGAGCAGGGCTCACGGTTTTATTTTGCAACCCAGCCCAGAACAACTTTAGTTCAGGGCTCAGCCTGTCAGAAATGGCTCTCCATAGGCTGGGTGCAAGCCCTTCTGTGGTGTAAAGGACAAAAGCTCAGGGAGGGCAGCAGGACAGGACCAGAGATGACAAGATGACCTCCAGAGGTCCCTTCCAACCCTGTGAAACAATCCCGGTTGTTTCACGATTCTGTGAAAAAGGAAAAGCCCTCCAGGGCAGTATCTTTCCACCAGGTATGGAGATCTCCATGCCCTGGGTGCTGCTGGGGACACGCTTTGCCCCTGGAAACGTCCAGCCCCTCAGCACTGCTGGGCAGGCACCTCCAGGAAGTTTCAAGATATGAATAAAGTTGTCTATGGAGCTGGGGGCCTTTGGGGTACAGCAGGAGCTGGGCAAAAGTCTTCAGTATTATCATTTATATTCGGATTCCTGGGTTCACTTGAATCCATCCCACCTCCTGTTCCCAAGAAGTGACTTAGACTCAGGAAACTGAACACCCCCTGACAGGGGCTCTCAGCCCCAGCTGTGCACAAGCCTGCAAGTGTGTGGTGCTACTTCACATGCCCCATATCCACCAGTTCCAGGAGGAGATGAAATTGTTACACCAGAGCTGGATTAGAGCCAGCTGCTGAGGTCACTGGTGAGACTGGGATTCTGCTGAGAATTTTTATTCTGTTTTTTTCATTGCAGTCTAGGGCTCAGACCAGAGGTTTGCTCCCCTCTCTTCCTCCCTGCTATTACACTCAGGTTCTAAACCATGCCTGTGGTTTCTGCACACAGGAAAGGGGGTTTGCTGGTCAGCTCTACACAGGGAATTCACGTATTCGAATTCCAAATCCACCACCACCTCAATGCCTGGGAAATGACCACACAGATTTTGAAGTCTCATAAGTGAAACAGGCAGGCATGAGGAGAAACCTGAGTGTCTGAGGTTTGTTTCCTTGAAAAACAAAGTGCTGATTCAAAACATTCAGCTGCCCTCATGACTTGATCCCCAACATCTGAAAGCACCAAAATCTTAAAATCTACCTCAAAAATATGTTCAAGTCACACTGAAAATTCAAGGGACTCCCTCCAGCAAGTGCTCAGGTTTACTCCAGCTGAAAAAAACCAAAACACATCCCACTCATGTTCCTTCAAAGATCAGTGCACTAGCCAAGGGGTTGCATTGTGCAGACAGCCTTGTGCCTTGGACACTTTGCAGACTTGGACACTTTGGAAAGAGCTGAGAGTCTTGAGCTCAATTTCCAAGAAAGAATTTCCAAGCATTTTCAAATTTTAATGACACCTAAAACAATTATAAATATGGTAAAGGCACAGACTGGCTCACCACAAATTTGAACTCAAAGCTTCCTCAAGTTACCTTTTCTGAACCACACAAAAGTAATCCGCTGGCTGCAGGTTGCTCCATTACTTGTCTTGTTTTGATATCATGCCATTATCTCTAATTGCTGGGGTTCGAAAGGCTTCAAGTCCTGCCTGCGTGTGTTCCAAGCAGGTACCAGGTGTGACAGCCACCCCTCGATGTGACACCTGCTGCTTGGGCAGCAGTGCCTGACCACAGAGGGAAAGCGTCTTCCTCCCAGCGATAGGACCAAGCAGACTCCACGGGAATCGTTATTAACTTGCCTTTAATTACCAACTAATTTCCTCCTGCGCAGCCAGTAATTTCAAGCCCTGTGGAAAGCACAAGGAAACAATAACAAGGCATTTACCAGCAAAAGGAGCGCAAACGACCAGGCAAAATGCAGAGATTCAAAGGTGGTGGTGTATTTAAATACCCCGAGTACAACAATCTGAGAAATTTTCCTCCAGAAAAGAAAAAGCGGAAACCTATTTTTTTTTTTTCCTTACTTCCCAGCTAAACATTTCATTTTTTAAGGCCATCCAATTTTGCTAAGTTATAGGGAATACCTTGTGGGTGTTTCTAATGGGAGCTGCTTGCACCTAAAATATGCAGAGGTTGCCACCTCTCCGTAATAAGCCGGTGCTGTAGGTTGTTCAGCGGCTCCAGCGCTGCTCGAGCCGCACTTAGCAGCTGACAGACAGCAAGGAGAGCTGCAGGAGCGTGAAGGCTTGTTAGTGGCAAGGTTTTCCCAGCTGGGGCTCAGCCCCGCGCTGATTGGCAATTCCGAGCACGGAGCTCGTCCCAGTGGAGCCTCCGTGCGTTCCTTCCCCTGGAGGAGCAATGAATGTCAATTCACCCCTTGGGGGTGCGACAGGCGAAAACCCTCCCGAGGGTGAAACGAGAACTGACAGCAACCAGCCACAGGTGCCCCGACCAACTTCCACCCGCCGGCCGGCTCGGCCAAGGCTTGGAGAAAAATCGGAGCCGTGTCCGCTGTGCTTCCACGCACGGCACTGGAGAGTGCGCCTCCCACGCGCCCTCAAAACCAGCTGTTTGGAAATGAGAATGGAGGAAACACACTCTCAAATCCCACAAAACCGGGAAACGAATGTTTGCGCTGGTAGATCATCAGCGGGGATCTGCCCGGAGTTCGTGGCAGCGCCCCGAGAGCGCGCCAGTCGCGGCGAATGGGCAGCTCCGCCACATTCTGCTCACCCAAACACCGGGCAACACGTTCCCCTACCTCGTGTCCGTTTCTCATCTCAACGCTTCCTCAGGGCATTCTGCCAGCAGCTCTTGACGGGCTTTCCAGAACTTAATTAAGCTTCAAGACACCTCAGTGAAGTTGACTAATGTAATTAAGTGAATCTCGCAGACGAGTAAGCTGAGGAGAGGTGAGATCAAACAGCAGAGTGATGGAGGAACTGTTATCCGATGGCAAAGTTGGTCACAGGGCATGAGAACTCATCCCTGACATCCTACAAAAATCACTGCCTTTCCCTTCCCACAGCTGCAGCTGATTATGCCATGTAGCTGATTTTCCCCTGGAAATGGTAGTTTGGACCATTGTCTTAACAAGAAAAGCAATTTCTTTTGACAAGAAGGCATCGAGGTAGAGCTGCTGACTCCATGTCACACAGGGGTGCTTCTTTCAATTCTAAGCAAGTCTCCAATTATTATTATATCAGAATGGGGTCCAAGCTTCTATATTATATCCCTGGAAGTGTTCAAGGTCAGGTTGAATGGGGCCCTGAGCAGCCCGGTCTGGTGAAAGGTGTCATTGCCCACTGCTGAGAGCTGGAATGAGCGGAAATTTAAGTTCCCTTCCAACCCAACCCATTCTATAATTCTGTGATAGTTCTACTTGCACATGAAATTATGTATTTTATTATTAATTAAGGTGACAGAAAGGTGTAGTCCAGTGGCTTCTATCACCTAAACTCTCTGAAATTACAGTAACTGTACAGATTGTACTCAAATCAATCTTAGGTTGTCTGGTTGTATCCTAAATACAATTTCTGATGAGATTTCTTTCTTTAATTTCAAAATAACCTGGAAGAATGATTAAAAGGAAAACCTGAATCTTGCTACAACCTGAAGCATGACTTGTGTCATAAATTTACAAGGGTTAACATGGACTTGAAGATGAACATGCACCTAAATCCCTCCATGACCGGAGCCTAACTAAGCTGGACCATTCACTTGAGGATTTTTTCCTGTAAGTTGAAGTCTAGAATGACATATCGGGGTGTACTTCATTAGAATGAAGAATTAGGTTGCAAAAAGGAATAAGATGGAAAATTTCTCAGCTTGGACTTGGATCTGTGATATATCACTTTCCTGCAGGGACTGTCCTTAAAAACAGCCCTTCCCAGGGAGTTCAGCATATTCCCAGTGACTAAAGATCTCTTGCAAAGGAGAGATCTTTAGAGAGAGATTGCAAAGGGTTTTTTTCCTCTGTGCCTGTATCCAAATGAAATTATTCTGCAGTGCCCTAAGCATCCTGGCCACTCATCACACAGGGAGCTCAGCCCTGAGAGGCAGCTGTTCCAACATCATCTCCCATTCCAACATGTGCAGAAGCAGTGGAGAAGAAATCTCTCCTGTCACAGCTGTCAATGAGCTTTGAGCACCTGCAGGGCTCTTGCTTGGCTCCTTGCTCGTCCTCCTGACACAGGCACTGGGACTGTCTGGGAGCAGCCCAGGGGCCATGTGCTCTGCCACTTCACACCACTGACTTCTATCCCCACCCAGGCTCTGGTGACAGCATCACCTGACGCTCCTCCTAAATCTGCCAGGGGGGAAAAACTCCACACGACTGTGGGAAAATTCAGGAGACACCACTTTCCTTTAAAACTCTTGTTTCCCAGTGCTGGGACTCCATGGAAAACTATGAAGTGATGGCAGCTCTTGGGACTTAAGCCACGCTGATTTTTTTCTGTTTTGCCTCATCTGTTTCTTTATACTTCTCCGTGTCCCGAGTGACTCTGACACAGGAATTCCTGCTTTTCATTTTTCTGCTGTACAAGATGTCAGCAGATAACAATCCATGCTTCATTGCTGCCATTCCATAATTGAAAGAGCCAGCCATACATCAGACTCAGAGCCTGCAAACCCCATCAATAAGTACTCTATTACTTGGGCATAATTTTCCACCAAGCCCTCAATGAGACTTCACAGGCAGTAGGGTGATATCGCTGAACCCACACTTTGCTGCAAACTGGCTAAGATAATGTCTACTAAACCATAGTCTATTGTCACAAATTAGTTTCTCAGACAACCAGCATCTAGCAAAAAAATGTACTTAATATGCAAAGCTGTCTGTTCAGATCTATCTCTTTTCCAGGGAAGCTACCTCAGGGAAAAGAGAGATGAAGTCCAAAATAACAGCACACGTTTCTTTCCAAGTCAACATACGCAGATCTACACCTTTCTCCAGGAACAAATTTTTCCTGTGTCACCAAGAGGTTTTTTTGGTTTTTTTTTTTTGCTTGACTTACCCTGCATTTTCAGCATGTAAGAGAGACCTTCACAGCTTCTGCAGCCTTACAGATTGTGTGAGGGCATTGTGAAACTTGCTTGGCCTCTCTTTTTAGATTTAATTCTCTGCACTTTTTCCGTGGCACATTAAGAATCAGCTTCCTGGTCCATTTCAACAAAATCCTATCAAGTCCCAAGAGTTTCCCTTTTAAATAAATACCAGGGGCTCGAGTTTTAATTACTTTCCACAGAATCCCCTTATCAGCAGCAGCTTTGACAGGCACAGGCTATACGTTATCTGGAAACACAACTGAGATCTCTAACTCCTTCCATGTCTTTAGCCCTTGAAGCTCATCTCATACCTATTACATATCATGCCCAGAAGCACTGCCAGAGTGCAGGCTCTGATACCTGGATGGGCAGCTCTTCCTCTCCAGAGCTTCTTATCCCACAGGCTCCTTACACCCTTCCCTTGTTGCCAGCACAAATAAATTGCTGATAATGAAGCCATGCTGGCTATCTATCTGCACACCAGGCACCTTCCAAAGGTGTTATTTCTGGCACAGAACCTCATTTTCATTCCAGTTTGGTCCATAAGCTTTGGGGCTCTGAACTTCCCCGAAGCTGGTGTCTAGGGCAAGGAGTCACCCGTGCAGGTTGTGAACTGCCTGTACCACCAAAGGTGTGGCAGCAGAAGTAAAGCAGCTGGGGAATTGGTTCCTTTTTGAGGTTCAGTGCACCCACAATTCTTTGTTTCCCTGAGTAATTGCGAGAACCAGTATATATTGTCAAAACAGAAGAGCCAATCATAAGGCAATTTGAGTTCTGAATGGAAGTTCAGGTCCTTTAATGCATTATCTCCATGGGGTCAACCATCCTGCAGTCCAGAAACTGCCTCATAAAACCCAGAGGGAGTGTGTCTCACCCCAAAATCTCCAAAATCTGTCTGCTGCAGTGCAGGCATGATGACTTATTGAAGGATCTTCATTATAGATCTGTTTGAAGGCATTCTCATTTTTATCCTTGTAATCCCCAGCGAGAAGCATTGCACTGCCCAGTGAGAATTATGCCTGGCTCTTTCACCTCCTGCACCGTTCCCTTGTCCCCTCCATCCCTCACCCACACAGCTGGAGTCTTGTCTGATTTTCAGCCTCCAGAAATCGCTGGAGAGAAGAGCTGTAACCTAAAGCACCTGTACTTATGATCAGCTGCTTTCAAAGGCTCAAAGGGCTCCGTTCCTGAGCAGGACAATGCCTAAACTCTGGCTGCAGTGCACACTTGCTGCTTTTATTCGTGGCAGAGCTGCCCCTGCCCCGGAGGGCACCCACCTCCTGACTTTTTACCATATTAATAGTCCTCCTTTCCTTCAGTTCACCTTCATGCCAGGAATGAAGTAGCCAAACTACAGGGCCCTGAGAACAAAAGCAGGCAGCAGACCAACCTCAAAGCAAAAGTAGACATAAACCCCCATTAAACCTCATGGTTCAACACAGAAACAGAGCGAAGGGGGGACCTCCCAGAGTCCTGTGCTTGAGTCCAATAACCATCCATAACTACCCCTAAGGATAGTTTCTAAAGAGGGGAGAGCAATAAACAGCACTTCCCCTCTTCATTACACAACTCCAGCAATAAATATGATGAATGGCAACGAACAACTGGGTTTCATTGCTGGATTTCCAGGCTGTGGTGTCCAACAATGGGAGCATAATAAAGACAGATGGCAGTGGATTAACTCTTCTTGCAATGCAGCCAGCGCTGGTTGTTCAGCCGTGCTCGTCCCAACCCAACAACAGCCCCAGCCCCGTCCAGCAGCAGGAAAATGCTCCTTGTTTTTGTGCAGGGTTAGCAACAATGGGGATGGTGAAAAACAGACGGTTTGCTCTGACCAGAGAGAGGAGCTGAGGATTGTACACCAACTCTGGTGTTGTGCTCTAAGCATGCGGAAAAATCAAAATAAATCCAAGTGGGTTTTCTGCAGAATATTTCTGCTCCTTTTTGACTGATGGTATTAATTTGTTGGCTTATTTTTAGTTTGGAAACCTCAAAAAGAAAAAAAAAAAGTAACAAACCACCATGAAATTTTTGCTGGTTCAATGCAAAAGGGATTGTTTTTTAAAAGTTGTTATATTTTCCCCCTTTAGTTTTGCCCATTTAGGATCACAGAATCATTTGGTTTGGAAAAAATCTCTTAGATCATAAAGTCAAATCAATAATTAGCATAAATAATGGATATCTAGATAAACAAATAGATAAATAAAATAAACAAATAATATTATATATAATATTAAAATAGAGTATTTTGCACTCTTTTACAGTAGGCTTAATGTGGTGCTAATAGGTGTGTAGGATATAATTTTAAGATTCCCGTGAAGTTTTGTGTCAGTTCAAGCAAAAGAGAAGAAATATGGTCTAGAAGGGCCGAGAAGTGAGGAGAGCTGGGCTTTGCCCACAGCCCCAGCAGAGCTTTGCTGGGTGCAAATTTATGAAATTCACTCTGATATTCAGCATTAAGTGGATGCATGCACTGCCAAAATTAACAGGGGAGGGGTTTCACCACAACTAATTTATTGAGTTTGTAAAGAGTTTGGAGACCTTCCGATGGAAGGCGCTAAACAAAGTGAAAATTATCATTTCTGCATAAGTGAAAACGCCAAGTGATGCTGCTTCCATCACTCACTGCAAACCCAGGTCCTGATGCTGTTTGCAAGTCCACTGCAACCCAGCTTAATTCCTGCAGATGTGTTTGTTATTCAGGAGCATTCACTGGGCTGAATAATTTTCAGATGGAGTTTTTGGGAAGCTTGTTTGATTTGCCCATTCATTATCTGTTACTCCGGATGTGTGATGGGCTACACAAAGCAGCGTGTTGCTGTTTCTGCCTGCTGCCTGAATGGCAGAAAGTTTATTAGATGGGGGAATAATGAATAACCAATAATGAGTACTCTTGTTTTTGTGTGAAAACAGATGAGCGTGTGAAAAGCAGCGTCTCTCCCCACTTTCTTGCCAACAGATCCTCATTGATGATAATGTTTTCCAACAGGGAAGAGCAAGCAGCCTCTTGATACAGCCAAATATCTGGTCATTCACAAAATCTAGTTGGACTGTCTTACAAGAATCACTACACGACTGCCTGAAGCATGGACTCTGGGCTTTTCTCCCACCATTTCTCCCCCCAGTACAGGATAACTCCTGCTCTGTGGGGGCTTCTCTACAACACCTCATCTCAACAGGTTCGGTCTACAGGACTCCTGCAAACCCCATCTCTGCTCTGGTGCAAGCCTCAAACTCCTGGCAGCGAGTCAGGCCAAAGTCCAGCTGCACCAGCCACCCCAAACCCACATCCCCCCGGAGCCCTCCTTGCTGCTGAGAGACGGAAAGCTCAAATTTGCACAGAACCACTTCCCCGTCTCACTTTTTGCTGACCGTGTGACTCCCGGTTGCATGTAATTATTTTGGTATGCTGGTGTTAATGATGTGTCCACTCCACTTAGCCTGTTCATCAGTATTGCTGGTCATTTGCTGTTTCTTTGTTTCTTGCCTCCCAAAAGGTCACTACATCATCAGCAAAACCAAGCGCAATTCATCCATTATTTATCAAGCCAGGTTTACTGCTCACCTGTCCCTGATTTCAAGGCCATGCTCCCTCCACGCACCTCCCAGCCCACGCCTGGCCCATGAGGCGCCTACTGGCATAAAGCAGCTAGTAAACAGAAATTGTGAATTGCTGAAAATGAAGCTTGCTGTGCTGCAGACGGGGATTTGGTACCATTTTAAGCCTTTCTCAACCTCAGGCCTCCAACTCCACTCCTGCTTTGCCTTTTATTGACTGGAAAACGATTTATAAGTAAATCTATGAAATAAAGGACCTGCCTTTTGCTATTTGGCCTGAGTTGTGACCTGCTTTAACCCTCCATCGGCTAGGGCTGCCTGCTTCTGTTACTGCCCCAGCCTAACTGGCTGCTGAGTGCTCACCACGGCTTCCTGCACTGCGTTATTGACATCTTCCTCTGGAGCAATATCATGGAATGGCATCCCTGAGGGGCCCTGGAAAAAATCAGGGATGGACCAGCAGCAGCAGCGCCTTCCCACGGTGAGTGCCCCGTGCCCCTGCAGGAGGATCTGCGGCCTCTCAGCCTCTCCAGGACGAGGCGGTACCGGTGATGCAGAATGTTATCAAAGCTCCATCTGCCTCCGGGGAGTCTTTTAAATCTCAGCCCCCTGAGAAGAGCAATAACCTCCAAACAAAAAAAAACAACAACAAAACAAAACAAAAAAACCACACGGGACTTTTTACAAAAGGGAAATTCCAACCTACAAATAAAGGCAATAAAGAGGCAGACCTCTGCATCCCGATCGCACCCAGCAGGCTCAGATGAGCCTCCTGCGGCGGAGGAGAAGCGCGGCCGAGCCCCGGCAGGGTCAGCCCGGGGCAGCGCGGCTCTCCCGTCCCCTGCCCCCGGGCCTGCCTGGTGGCATTTGTCACCCCTGC
>WAAG01068919.1:29079-43747 GCA_013390105.1 Tichodroma muraria | reverse complement strand
GTAGGGTGGTTCATAAGTGGCTTTGCAGTCCTAGGGTAAGAAAAGTCTGTGATTCAACTTGACCTGTCTGTACTTCCATAGTTAGCTTCCCTGGCTCGGAGGGATTGCAGGAAAACTGAGTAGTAAATCTCTTCTGGATGAATTTGTCAAGTACTTCTACTTTTTAGGATTTGGAAGGCAAACAGATGACGTCCGGAGAATGAGGTCTGAAGAATGAGCTTCACTGGCGGCACTTCTGTATGCTCTGCTCTCAAATGTGTCGTCACTGTGGATGAAAGCACTGGCAATTTGTAAAGGTGCTACATATAACTGCCTTGGCAGGGACAAGCCATACGGCAAATAATGGGACAGTGAACCTTGAGCCACTGTGACAATGAGCTGCTGAGCGAGTTAATTTGCATTTGTTAAAACCAAAATCAACTGCTGCCCTCAACTAGGACCGGTAAAAGCAATACGGATTTGATTGCATTCTACTCTGGCAATCTCTAAAACGATAACAGATGCAGAACCCATGAAATTGTAAACTGAAGGTTGGGGTGGTGTGTGGTGTTGTTTTTTAAATAGCTTTGTGGTGATTGTTTTTCTGTTGAGTAACTTTTTTAACTGGAGAACTCTGTTTACAAATATAAAAAGTGTAGATGGGAATGATTTCAGTGAGAAAAAGGTTTGTGACAGTTAGTGTGTCTAATTTATTTGGTTGTTTTTTTTTTCTTTTTGTTGAGCTTTTTGCAGGGATTGCAGTGATGGAATGACAAACTTACGACCAGACTTACAGTGCTACAGGATTTGTGATCTCGGAAAAACTAGCTACACTTTGCACCACAGCTCTATAGGAGGGGTGACTGTTACATAGTCATTTGAACAGCTGGGGGAGCTTAACTCTCTTGGGGTGTTTTGCTATGGCAAGTGGAAATATTTAGAGTTTTCCTGCCTAGTGAAAATACAGATTATTTACAATGAAGTGATGTTCATTTTTTTTGTGGTAACTTTTTTTTTACTTGATAACTCAAATGTTGCAATTCCATGGGTCTGTAGAGCTGCCAGCTCAGTCTGTCCCTCTGCTCAGTCAGAACTGGGACTGTCCAGTTGCTGGCTGGTACAGAGAAACCTATCAGTTATAAGCATAAGATAAAGATCCTTTTAAAGGCACTTGGTTCAGTATGTCCTAAAGAACCAGCTTAGCTAATTACATTTTAAACCTCAAAGCAAAGTCCAGCTTTGACAGATGTTCTTTACTTTGTTTTGCTTGAGCAGCTTAGAGATGAGTCAGTTACCCAAATGTAGGCATCTAGAGCTGCTCAAAATTTTTACAGTATTCAAGACCCTGCATGGGATTAATGGATATGATGTAGGATATAGGGGAATCTTGTACCACTCTGTAGATGTGGCAGGAGACAACACGAGGGACTCATCTATGCTGAGGGGAACTATAGGTACCTATGATCAGGCATCTGAATTCCATCCTAAACTTCCTTGGCTTTTTTAAAGTATATATGTCTGTATATATATATATATACATAGATATATCCTTCATTCCTGTATATATATCCTTCATTTTCCCTCTATTCATTTGATAGTACATGATTGTGATGTCCCTCAGGGGTCTGTACTGGGACCGGTACTTTTAAATACCTTTATTAGTGGATGTAGTAGGATTGAGTGCACCCTTGGCAAGTTTGCAGGTGGCACTAAGCTGAGTGGTACAGTTGATGCACTGGAGGGAAGGGGTGCCATCCAGAGGGACCTTGACAGGCGTGAGAAGTGGGCCCATGTTCAACAAGGCCAAGTGTGAGGTCCTCCACTTGGATCAAGAAAATCATCAGTATCCATGCAGGCTTGGTGAAAATGGATTGAGAGCAGCCTTGCAGATGAGGACTTGAGGGTACTAGTGGATGAGAGGTTGTACATAAGCTGGCAGTGTGCACTCAGAGCCCAGAAACCCAGTTGTGTCCTGGGCTGCATCCAAAGCAGCACGGCCAGCAGGGTGAGGGAGGGGGTCCTTTCCCTGCTGTTCTTGTGAGATCCCACCTGGACTGCTGCATCCAGCTCTGGGGTTCCCACTAGATGAAAGAAATAGACCTGTTAGACTGTGTCTGGAAGAGGGCTATGGAAGTGATCTGAGACTTCTACAAAGAAACTGTCTGAGAGCATTCAGATAGTTTAGTCCAGAGGAGACAAGGCTTTGAGGAGACCTTATGGTGGCCTTTCATTACTTAAATGGGGCCTATAAGAAAGGTGGAAAGGGATTTTTTTTTTTTACCAGGGCTTGCAGTGTTGTACAACAAGGTTTTAAACTAAAGGAGAGTAGAATGATTTTAGATAGAAAGAAGAAATTACTTTGTATGAGAATTTGTGTGATGAACCACTGGAACAGGTTGCTCAAAGAAGTTGAGCATGTCCCATCCCTGGAAGTATTCAAGGCCAGGTTAGATTGAGCTCTGAGCAACCTGATCTATGTGAAAGATGTCCCTGACCACAGCAGGGATATTAGAACTAGATGATCTTTAAATGTCTTTCAACCCAAATCGTTCTATGATTCTGTGTTACTACACAATTTTTAAGGAAATGCTGAATTGCTCTTCCAGTAGCCTAGGCTGAATTTTGTTTCTAAATCTGAGTGTAGATGTGAAGTTCTGCTCTCATTTTCAGCTTTGTAGCTTCTGCTTCTCCTGCAGTGTTCTTCAACTCTGCCTTTGTTCATTCCTTTATATTTCTAGCGTTATACTTTGTGTATCTGTCTAAAAATCCATGTTAGACCATTATGTTTTGCTTGCTCTGTTGTACGACTGCATCAATAGAAGTCCTCTGCTAAAGAGCACTTCAGAAAGCATATGCCTAGATTTGCAATGCACAGTAAAATCTCCTTGTATGATAATGTAATTCTCATGAGTGCTGTACGCTGTCTCCCACTAAAATTGTTGGATTGCTTTCTTCTTTCCAAGAGTTTGAGAGTTATAGTTGCTCTTGAATTTTGCATTTTTCTTCTGTCTCTCTGCATAGTTGCTCAGTACTTTTCTTCTGGCATTTTTGAGTGGCTCATGTAATACATCCTTGACAGGAACACTTACCAGAACAGATGAAAGACATTGTAATGAAAATAACATTTTCTGGTAACAGCGGCTGCCAATCTAAGTGTGTACCTGCCTCAACAGTGAGCATATGGATTCATGGGTCCTACAGTCACCAAACACAAAAATCTTTCCAGCCTTGGGAAGTTCTTCACGGGACAAAGAAACTCTGCAGGCAACTGTTCTTGTCCCAGGTCTGTCTATCACTGGAGACAGAAACATTAGAAACTTGAACCCTATAAACACATGTTTGCACATTTTCAGATTATCTTACTTGACTTACTTGAGTTTGATTTTGTTTATTTATTTCTCTAGAAGGTGATGCTAATTTTTTTTAGCATGCTGAAATATTAGTCTTTACTTTATTCCCTTTATTTTGAAACTGTATACTATGCAAGTTGATTTAGGTCTTTAAAAGCTTACTTTGACATCTGTGTCTCTGGATGCCAAATACTTTGTCTTGGTCCAGAAAATTACAGGGCCAAGAGATATTTTTCTCATTGAGATGCACCTTGTCAAAACAATTTTCAGGGTTGGGAAAACTGGTTATTTTCAAAGCACAAATGAAAGATTCCAGGACAGACCTGGATGTTTGGTCCTGGAATGGAAACCCTTGTGGTTAAGGCTGAACTCTCCTGCCTGCTCAGACAGTTCATGTATTTGGAATGACTTGTGGAACAATCAGTCAGCTGAACTGGGAGCTCCCTGTGCAGAAGTACCAAGAAATAGGAGTATGCCTCAAATCAGTTTTGGTTTTGTTCTTTAAAATGCCTTATCTGAGTTTCTGTGCAGAAGCATTCTGCATTTCTAGACCTTTAGGAGATACTTGTTGTGGTGGTTTAGCCTGATTGGCCAATGTGTAAAATTGACACTTGATTAAACCAATGAAAGACATGGGTATGCCTTTGTGAATACACATTTTAAATGAAAACTCAGGGAAGTTCTTTCTTCTGGTTTCCGGTGGGAGAAGAGGTGACAGGCTAGCCCGGCGGCAGGCTGGGCCCTGCCTCAGCTGTAGCCCTGGCCGGGCTGGGCCGGCTTTTCCTGTGTCCCGGCGCAGCCGGGCGGGAAGGGCGGAGGCCACAGGGCCCTGGGAGCAGCTGGGTCAAGCCGGGCCCGGCTCCGCTGAGCCGTGCAGCCAGGCCAGGGACGATTGGGCCGGGCCTCGGCGACTCCCAGGCTGGGGGAGGAAAGGACATCAGCCTTCTTCTCATCAGCCTTCTATCAGCCAGTTTCTTCAATAGAGAAACTTCTTGGCACAGCAATGGAACTTTCAAAGCATGAATCCTGCCTGAGTGAGAGAAGGAAGAAACTGAAGGAGATACAAAGAGACACAGAATGAGACCTAAGTCAGGAGAATGAGAGAAGAACTTTAAGTTGGAAAGAAGATTGAAAGAGTGGCTTAAGCTGGACTTTTTTTTGTAAGGCCATAGAGAATAGACTAACTACTCCTGTAACATATAACCTGCTTTTTAGGAGAAAATGCTGAGTTCTATTTGGGACTGNCTTCTGTGGCATTCAAGAAAAGACTCTGCTTCTTCTTTAGTAAATTGAGAAATGATTGTTTCTGAAAGTGGTGCTGACTGGGTATTCCAGATTTATTTATTTTTTTTTTAATGTATTTTCATGTGTCTGAGGGGTGGGCAGTTGGTGGGGGGAGCAGAAGTATGTTTTTGAAGGTTTCATTCTAATTATTTTTTTTTTTTCTCTTTTTTATGTTAATAAAATCAGTTCTTTTTAAGTTTAAACCTGCTTTGGTCTTGATTACAGAATTTTAAATTGGCAACCCAAATTAATATTTCTGTCTGGTTTCGGACTGAAACCACGACACTTGTGCTTATTCTTTTTTTCTTAATCTAGTAAGAACAGTTCTTAAGAATGGAGGGGGGTGGGAGAGGGGAATAGGGTGATGGTAATAAGTGTCCTTATAGGTGCTATTATAGGCTGCTGTGGGATTGAGCCCATCCAAGCTTTCCTTCTGAAGCTGTGCAGGTGTGTAAAAGAAAAGAAAAAGGCAGGAAGGCCAAGATGAGGGACTCTGTGGTGCAGTGGTCATTTTCAGCTGAGCGAGAGGAATGCTGAGATATAGCCACTGATTTAAAACAAAAAGAACAGCAGCAGCAAACACCCCCAAAAGAAAAAGAAATCTGGGCTGAGCAGCTCTGAAGAGGCAGACAGAGGAGTGTCTTTTCTGTGCCTTGATCATATGTAAATGTCTGATGATAGCTTCCTCTTGCAGGAGGAAGTTCTTTGAGTTCAAGAGCTTGATGTCATGGAACGTCAAGTCAGTGACAGAACAGAGAGCTTTCCGTGCTTGAACAGATGGTGAAACACTGTTCTCAAGATTTACCTTTATCGAAGTCCTGAGACTTTTTTAATTCTTGAAGGACTTAAAAGTACTAAGCTGCTGCAGCCTAAGGGCAAGAACAGCTGGCAGGTGTCACCAGGGAGTTTCTCCCTGAGTTCAGTAGCTCCTTTTGAGTGAACTCATTTTTTGCTTTTCACTAACAGGGAGGTTGCTGAAAGGTTTCTTTTTCTGGCGCTCCTGAGCTTCAGAAATAATTGGTTCATTAGTAACTAAGGAACAGAAGCATTTACAGGAAAAGCTCCTAGAAGCTGGCTTCCCTCTGAAAGATAAGTTGTTTTGATCCTGTTTGTTTTTTCTGAAGGGTGAGGAATTTGTACAGAGTGATCCAACCACTGACGAAGTATCTTTAAAATATGAGTTGGGAAGCATTATTAATATTATATAATCTGGTCAGTCAAGCGGCCCTACAGAAGGGACTGAGAGTAATGACTGTCTCAGAGGGTCACTTAGTGTTGCATAATATCAAATGACTACATTAAACTTGACACTGGGCAACATAATGTGGGAAGAGAATGTGATAAATACAGAAATCTAGGGAATGTCAGTCCTGAAGTATGATCTAACTTATTATCTCTGTTAAAGGGTACCTTTAATGATACTTCTTGTGAACTATCTACAGTAGAGACCTCATTTTTTGATGTACCTTCTCTTCCTTTGGCATAGCTTCAGTTCTTAAAGGAGAGTAACTGGACTGTGAGATGTTGCACATAATGGATTTAGATTAACTTATTGCACAGAAGTTGAATTAAGTAGTTAGAAAATTGGGTTGAATATTATCTCTTTGAGAGAGTGAGGGTTGAGCAATAAAGCCTTTTCCCACACTATCACATTTCCAGAATGTCTTTGGGTCTTCAAGAAGCATTGTACTTGAAGGACTGATCCTCAATAATATTGTTTTATCATTGGGTGAACAGTGAGTGAAAGGACTCTGTTAATACCAAGTTCAGTACAGTACATTTCAGAGAAGATTTGAATACTGTCTCTTATGGGATCCTTTTGGACAAAATGTCCAGCACACAACTGGATAAACACATCATGCAATGGATGAGTAACTGGTTCACATGTTGGGCACAAAGGGTTACAGGGAATGAGCTGACATCCAGCTGGGGACCTGGCACTAGTAGGGTTCTGCAAGGCTCTATCCTAGGCCCCATGCTCTTCAATATCTTCCAAAACAACTTGGGCACAGGACTGGAAAGGATACTAAGCAAGTTTGCAGACAGTACAAAACTGGGAGGGGCTGTTGACTCGCTTGAAGTCAGAGAAGCCCTGCAGAAAGACCTCGACAATCAGAGGGCTGGGCAGTCACCAGCTGTATGTGGCTCAGCGAGGCAAAGTGCTGGATTCTGCACCTGGAATAGGGCAACCCTGCATGTAGGGACAGACTGGGGAATGAGATGCTGGAAAGCAGTGGCACAGAAAGGAACCTGGGGGTCCTGGTTGATAGCAAGTTGAACAAGAGCCAGCGGTGCCCTGGCAGCCAGGAGGGCCAAGCATGTCCTGGGGTGCAGCAGGCACAGCATTGCTGGCCAGGCCAGGGTGGGGATTATCCCACTCTGTGCTGGTATATTGATGCTAACCTATAGCTTATATTACCTAAGTGATGATCTAATAAGATCTATATTGTACCAGAAAGAATGTTACAAGTCAGAATGAGCATAAGGCTTGTAATGTGTAATCTTCACCCCTCTTGGACTTAGTTGCTGTGCTGATCCTGAGCAGAATAGCCTTGAAATAATGTGTTCCATTGGACTTCTCAAAAAAGAGCAGTGAAGTTTAAACGTAAATCACTAATGCCCTTCTGAGCTAAAAGGCAGTGAATATAATCTGAATCCTCCTCTCATGAAGTAGATATGCCAGCATTACTATCCAAGGGAAGGATACCAAGGCCGTGCCAAACTGTCGTTCAATGCCAGGTTCTTTAATGTTTGCTTTTGAAGATTAAGATTAGCAGTTTGGAGTCCCAGTGATTGTAACGTTACTTGTGAAGCTTTAACAGCAAGAAAAAGTCTTGCTTGTTATCCTGAAATATTAAAAACATGAAAAAGTTGTAGCATAAGTGGTTCCATTTAAAAACAGATAAGCAAAGACAAAAGAAATACAAAGGTAAGGAGGAATTTCTCATTCTGTTGTATGTGAGACCTTATATGTGGTGGTGGGGGAAGAGAAAAGATAATCCCAGGGTCACCAGTTGCCTCTGAAGCTCTGAGAACTCTCCACTTCAATTCCATTTCACGGTACATTTTGTCTGGAGGCTTTATACCCTGTGTGCTCAGATTTCACTGTATTAGAATATTGCTTTTGTAGCATTGATCACCTTGGATCTGTGTGGATGCAGTTTTTTGTTTCAGCAGGAATAGTTTCAAAGATCTTGGAAAGTAATTAAAATGCTTACTTCTACAGTAGAACTATGAAGACAAATGACAGGGGCTATAGAAAGGGGCTTTTCTTTGAAGGTGTTAAGGATTTGTAAGGAATTCTGACTTCAGACTGTTAAATGTGCTAATTTAGAGTGCTCACTAGGGATTAATTGCACTTAATTGTATATATGCACTGAGAGGTTCCCAGTCTCTGTCCTCGACTGTCATAATTTTCCTTCGTTTCACGCTCCTTAGGCTGCACCATCACTGACCTCCTTAATGTCTTTCATATGTTTGTGCCTTTTAACTTCTCCATCTTAACCAGTCAGCTGTGTTTCCATCTTCTCCTCTGCTGTCCTTCTGTGATATATTTTCATCACAGCAAAACTACTGCTGTTTTTCCACCCATGGTTGAATATAATGAGGGGAAAAAATCAGCATAAACCCCCAACTACATGCTTTTAGCAATGAAAACATGGTTCTGAGTTTAACAAAGCTATATATTTTCCATTTCCTCCAAATTTTAGGTGCTGACCCAGGAACTTTGGCCTTGTATACTTTCATTTAGTGCTTTGTTGCAGAAAGATTTAAATAACTTCTCAAGAAAATACAGAATCTCATATTTGAATAACTACTCACATGGTAAATCTGTGGCACTGTGTAACTTGTGATTCTTGTTCTTGTGGGCCATAAACTCTGAGAAATAGAAAGTAGCATATATTAAAATCAAGTCGAAGTCAATTTGTCTAATAACAAACCACAGTATTTAGCTGAATCACAGTGAACTGTTGCATAGAGATAACAAATTATGTAGTCTTAGCATTTATATTTGATTGTCTTATTGCAACAAACTGTAGATAATAAAAAACTGTCTACCAAATAGGTCATCTCCACAGAAAGGCATGTCTAATTATTTCACTCTTACAGTTTGCTAATCTCCTTCTTAGAGCTGTCTTCTCACATTATGAAAAACCAGTATAAGTAGAATGCTTTTACTTTTTCATTAAATTATGGGATAGAGGCTTGCTTTTAAGCTGTAGTTAAAGATGGTTGTTCCTGCATTCATGAAGGCAATAGATGAAACTTGATTTAGAAAAAGTACTTTAAAGCTTCCTGATTCCAAAAGAGCTACTCTTCTTACTGTAAACAGTTTTAGGATATCATCAGGATATTTTAAAAGGTAGATTCTTGTTTCTAAATGAAACTCTGTATGCACTTGTATCTTGTAATGATTTTAAAAGCTAAATTTGGGTTAACGATGTAGTCACCAACATGCTTGATCAATAGTTACTTTTTGGGAAGATGTGTGATGTTTAGTAACTTCTGAAATTATGGTGAATTTTAATTTAAGAATTCATCCTGAAAATGTTCCTTGTAATTCCTTTATTAGAGTGTTAACCTGCTGATGAGAGGGTAGTGAAACTGTCTTGTGTCACTTCAATTAACCACCCTCCTAAAATGAAGACTTTAAATGATTCTCTGATTCTAAAAGATATATAACCTAAAAGTCACTTTGTAAAGGTGGCCTGAGAGAAAGTTAAGTTTGAGGATTCATTTTTCTCCCTGTATTCAGGTCATCTATCATTACTCAGCCTACACAGATACATAAATGGTGTTTTAGTTACTGATGATCTGTTTCTCTACACGCACCTGTAGATCTAATTTAGGTGATGTTTTCTTTCCCCTTCAGGTATGTTGAGTGTAGATCACTGTGCTACAGGTTTGTTTTTCCATTCAGTAGAATCCATTTGTTTTACAATAGACAGACTTTGCAGCATTTATTGGCATAGATAAGTTGATTTAAATCAGGCAAACAGGGTCAGAGTTTCCAAGATCCACAGGCTTGTGTTTGTTTTGACTTCAGGGGGAGCCAACTAAATTCTTCTAAAATTATGGCCATGAAGCCCTAGCTACTAGTTAAGTTATAGGTACTTACTCTTGAAACACAACACAGGTATTTACTAAATGTACTTTTCATCACATGTGCAAGACCATATTTATAATTCAGTGTTCTGGGTTAATCTAGGCAGAAGCATTATGCATGTGGTGCTTGGTTTATTTCTTTTCAAATGTGCTTTTAATTGGAGGGATATTAAAGAAGAGGACTTCAGAGGTCTTTTCTGTTCTTTTATACCAAGGTGATTGCATTGGTGTCTAAATTTTAGTCATATTGGTTGTAGTGGTCAGGATTCAGTTTGACTTTCCTGAAATGCAGTAGAGTTTTAAAATTACTTCTTCATTTTAAAATAATTCTTCCCATACTCTGGTTTCATTCTAACAATCTGGAAAAGGTTTAGAAGCACAAGTGGAAAACGAAAATTAGCAGTTGAAGCTGGGAGGGTAAAACCGCAAGGATTATTTACCCTCATGCTTCACTAAATAAACTGATGGACATCTGGGATTAAATGAACTTCCTTCCACTCAGCAGCATTAGTGTGTTGTACCATTAGGTTCATGATAGGTTGAGTGTACGTCTGAGACATCCATGGGGCTTTCTCTGGAAAAGGAAGACTGAGTTACCTGCATTGTTGATCACTTACAGCCTCCTAATCCGGATATTTAAACTTGGTTTATACAAATACAGAGAGGGGGGAGAAGGAGCAATGTCTCTGCTCACATGCAGTGAGTAAAGCTGGATCTCTGTGAGCCAGGTAGGACATCTGCTGGGGTTGAGTGAGCAGCCAGCCCTGCGTTAGCCACTCACTCTAATAACAGCTAATTTTCTTTGTCTTCAGATCAAGTTTGTACATACTTCTCCCCTTTCCCCTCACTGCTTGGGGTAGCTGATGGTGGAACCTGCAGCCTGTCAAAATCTGCAAAAAGGAGGCTCCGCATCTTTCTGCAGTTGCAGGAAAAGTACGCAGGGCACAGGGAAAAACTATTCATCAAAGAAAAAATAAAGGCTGGAAAAGCTTTCATCTACATTTTAGAAGAATGCTTGGGGAATATCCACTGAATATCGTGAATTAACTTGTTTTCATTTATGGGAAAGCAGAAATACTGCTGTTGGAAAGAAAACCTTTACTAATAAAGGACTTACTACTGTCCCTGTCTTTTCATGAGATAATAAATCACACAACTGGGGCGTGTTCAAGAGAACAAGGCTAGCTCTGTGTGTTTCTGTGGGTTTCAATGAGGACACAGTATAGTTTGTGGGATTTTCGTTTCTTTGTGGTGCAAATAGAAAGGGATTGTTTTGGTTGAAATTAGGCAAATACATTGCATCATCTTGTACGCTTTGTGATAAGCAGTGCTGTTCTGGCTTTTTGTAGTCATTTTCACACTCACCTACTCATTCTGCCTGAAAAACCCTCCAGTTTAAACCTGGAGACATTTAAACAATGTCTGAGTCTTGTGATTTTTCTTTCAGAGTTCAGATGGGTCCCTCTCTGAGGTTATGCAGAAATGGAAGGAGTATCAGCTCCAGTGCCAGAAATACTTGTATGAAACACCCCCCATTGTGGCAGGTAAGCTTATTTGGTAGGGATAGGATGTATTAATTTTTAAAATGCACGATAACAGTAGCAACAGAGTGATTATGAACTTGAAAATACTTCTTTCTAGTCCATTGCTTCTTTATCCCATTTACTCCTGCCTGCTCTCTGTGGGGCTCTTCCCTCTGCTGGGGAAAAAAAGCGTTTTATGGAACCATTTCATTGTAAAGATGTTTGTCCTTAGGTGCAGAGTGTTATGCAGTGGCAAGTGGTAGCTGTACCATATCAAACAGCCACTAATGTAATAGACCTTAAACTTCCTCAGGGGTCAAGGTGTTAGGAAATCTGAGGAAATCTGGAAACATGCTGTTCACATTGAACTAGGAGTTTGTGGGTTATAAAGTTGGTATATATTATTTTGAGCCTTGTAAAATGCTGAAATGGCTTTGGAGAAAAAAGCAAGTGACTTAAGGAGAATGTAGCTTGTCTTAGTGTTTGAGCTGCTGTAATGTGCTGAGAGCATCTGTGATGTGCCAGCATCATGGTGTTTGGAGGACAAATGATAACTTGTCAATAATGCTCACAATTGGACACTGTGCAGCCTCTCCTCTGCTTCAGTGCTTTTGTGACACACTGAAGATGTGTCTAAAGTTGTGCCTATGAAGAATTATTTCAAAACTGTTAATATTCCTTGTCTTAACTATGTTACTATGTCAGAGTGAGAGCAGTAGCTGATGACAATGTCAGGGACACATTCATCTCCCTCTGCTGCATTATTCTGTTGAGCAGTTGAGTGCTGCCCTCTAAGAATGACAGTTTAATGAATGTGAAGTTGAAGTATTCTCATGTTGATTAAGTTGTAATGCAAAGTTATGGTTATGTGTGAGTATTTCACTGGTGGACCTATATATTAGGATAGACTTTCCAACTGCATGAATTTGAACCATTCTGAGGAATTATTATCTTTAGTGTTCAAAGCAAAAATTATTTCAAATTAAACTGACAAGTAAGGGTGTAAAAAAAAGATAGATAAATTAATACTAATCCATTACTTTGCCTGTTGATTCAGTGTAAGACCCTAATCTGTTCCTTAGTTCCTTCCTGAAACAACAGTTTCCTATGTGAAGATGAACTTACTCATTTGGATAAATAAATGTCATATAATTCCACATCAGAGCTTAAATGCATGTGTCTGCATTTCCTTTTATGTTCTGCTCTTCAGTATTTTCCTTCTTGCTGTGTTAGCACGAGGCAGTGGCATAAGCCTCCCTTTTCTCTCTCTGCAGAAGGCAAGTTCTGCAACAGAACCTTTGACGATTATGCCTGCTGGCCAGATGGACTGCCTGGCACCTACGTAAATGTCAGCTGCCCCTGGTATCTTCCCTGGGCTAATGCAGGTAAGAGCCTTTCCTTATAGGCACAACTTTTAAAACAATCCTATTTTCCTTGCCCAGTCTTAGCAAGGATGAGATTGGCTTAAATCTGTGAGTGTGTCTTTGAGTGCAGTCAGTTCTCTGTTACATAAAAGTAGGGACAGGTATTAGTATGATACATTCTTTATCTCTGTTTAGCAGGAGAAGATGAGAGAGCAGACTTCTTAAAGGTTGCGTTTAGTTTGGATATTTTTTGCTCTCATTTGATTTTGCTACTTGCATAGTGGTGACTATTAATAACTTTGCTCTGCATGTTTGCTGAAGGCTATCTAACAATGATAATGACTTAGTTGGAAAACTGAGATAAAAGTAACAAAGATAACTGGTACATCATCCTGTAGGAGATACAGACGGAATTCTAAGTCTAAAGTGAAAATGTTTTGTGATAAACTTACTTCTCAGAACACTGTGAGATGAAGGCATTTTCAGTGGTTGCAAATATTTCTCCTATAAAGGACTGAATGCCACCTTTAGGTTTTATATCCTTACGCGCATGTACACTTGAAGGCAAGGTATATTAGATGACTTTGTCTAGCATTCTGTCTTTCAAACCAATGACTTAGACAGCTTGTTCTTTGTGAAGATCTTTCTATGCTTTGAAGTCTAAATGAAACAGTTGTTTATTAGCCAGCTGCAGTGGTGTGGAGGATTGGCTTTGGCTGCTGTTAAAGGACAGAGGATATTAGTTAATGAGGATATGTAATTCTGATTGATGGGTGCAAAGTATATGGTGTAAGTATGGAGAACATGTTGTGTTGGTAAAGGAGGGGTATCAGGAATGACAAAGAGAAGGGATGGGATAGTCAGATTTCTTAAATGTATTGTGTAATGTGGGACCCGGGCATAATATAATTAGCATGAAATATGGGGTCTGGCTGGGTTGGAGGTGGCTTTCTTCACAACAGCCCTTGCTCAGTATCAAAGCAATCATTCCAAGCCCTGCCCGAGGCCAGCAAGCCTGGGGGTCTGCATGAGGCTGGCAGATGATGTAATTGGGACAGCTGGTCTGATCTGACTAAAGGAATACTCCTGCTCTATGATATGGTTGGCAGTAAAGCTCAGGGAAAGGGGTAAGAACTGGGAGAAGTGAGTAGAGGCATTCGTGATGTTGTTTGTCTTCCCATGTAATGCTTATACATGCTGAGGCCCTGCTCTCCAAGGGGTAGCTGGATATCTGTCTGCCAATGGGAGGCAGTGAGTAAATGCCTTATTTTGCTTTTCTTGCATGTGCAGCTTTTGCTTTACTTATTAAACTGTCATTATCTTTAAGGGTTGGTAGTGTGCGTATGTGTGTAAATCCCCACAGTTAAATCAAAATGTCACCACAACATGACAAAGGTTAAAACTTTACACACACAACAATAGTACATCCCTTGGCTTTCACTACTTTACAACCACAAAGGATTCATTGTAGTTGTTCTTCTCTGTGGCAACATCCAGTCCCAGTTTTTCCCATTAATTCGCCTGGTAACTTTCTTATCTTGACCAACAAGATAGTACATCNCAACCTAGTTGATTCTGTGATCTTGGCTGAGGGGCGCAGCTGTGCCCTGCAGTGGATCCTTGGAACCAGTTGTATCCAGCATGGGATAGCTCCAGCCTCTCCTTGCAGAGGCCGCCCTTGGTTACCTCTTCAGCCTTGCCTGCTTTCCTAAGTGACTTCAGAAATTAAAATGCTGTTTGCTACTCTTCCTCGGGTTATTAAAGATGTTTGTTATGCTTTTGGAATGGTTAAACACTTTTCAAATGTATGAAATTAGTATTTACCTCATAATTAACATAAAGTGATTGGATACTGCGGAATTTTTTCCAATAATGCTTTTCTGTCTGGATACCTAAAACTCTTCATAGACTTTAATTTCTTTCCTCTAAACCTGTTTATTTTCAGTCTTTAAGACCCTGGACTTCCAACTCCTCTTGAAACCACTGCTGGTAAAAGCCATGGTTTAACACAATGCTGCAGATTAATAAATTACTTGAATGTGCAATATCTTTCATACTTTTG
>WAAG01068919.1:300-13176 GCA_013390105.1 Tichodroma muraria | reverse complement strand
TACTGCAGAATTTTTTATTTTTTTTTTGCACGATTTTAACATCCTCAAATAAGATGACTTCTATTAATTGCGTTAACTGATCCGATAACTTAAAAGCACAAAATCTCTTAACAGCATTTTTACAAGTTTTTTTTGCATTAAACTTTCAATCACATTTGTTGTTGCAATAAATGTATTCCAATCCAATTTTATTTGTTCTGAACAAAACTTTTAATGGTACTTTTTGATACCTTACCAAATGTTGACAAAGCTGTACCATTATCATAAATACTTGTTTTTCATAAGCTGCCTTCTTTTATTGCATTAATTCACATATCTTTTATGGTTCATAAACACTGTTTATTAAACTTGATGCCCGCATGCATGCACTTCTATGATTTTTTTTTTAAAGTTTATTTCAAGAAGTTATGTTAGGTGCCAGTGTTGTCTAGCATAGTTAATGGCAGCCTTTTCTTAATACAAGTTCCTCAGATTAAATGCTTGGAAGGTATAGCTGCTCTGTTAAAAACAATATTTTTTTCCTGGGAAGCTATTTAATTTTTGAGATACTCACTCATACCCAGTGATGTATAAATTTGTGACTTAATGAATACTTTATGATTTGGTATGGTCTTCTTTGCTTCTATAACCTTTATTGGCCACCATTATGCAAGTAGTTTTTAATTATGAAGTTGTGTTCTGTGATTATTTTCTTTTTCACAGATGTTATTCTTCAGGATGAAGAATGGATTTGCATGTGAGGTGTAATAAAGGGGGCTCTTCTCTGCAGGATCATTGCCTCATTAACTGAGGAAGTTTGTGTTGAGTGAGGCAAGGTATTGCAGAGCTGGCAAGGATGGTCTTCTCTCCACTAGGAGAACTGAATATGCCCATCCAGAACAAATTTTGTGTCTGCATAATTTTGTTTTTGTGTAAATGTGACTTTATTATGTTACCAAAATAGGGTCTTTCTTTTTTGATCATCTCTTTATGCGTATGAGCCAATAGCCTTTAGTGTTCATTGGGGAGCTGAATTGGTGGTGGTCTGGTCTTTGAATGGACCATACAAGTAAGAAAATGCTGTATTTTTGGGATAGACTTGATTCAGTCTACTTAAATATGGCTTGCATCTCACGGTAGTAAGAATGAGTAATTTCACATTAAATTATGGCCCTCTGTTCTGTGTCCTGAGTAAAACCATGGATTCTGTTGGAAAAAAAAAATGTATGACTGTGTGCATAGAAACAACGTTATTGGCTGGAACTAGAACTCATGTAAGTAGCTTTACCTTAACACTTGGTAATTCTTGAATCTTTAGTGCTGTTGTGTTAATGTAATTTCAAAAGGAATGCTTTTAAATAAGAATTCATATGTAGGCAGTATTCCTTGGGTGATGCCAAACAGCATCATCTCCATCTGCAGTGTCAGCGACTTTGTGCTTTTGATAGCACAACAGAGGATTCTGGCACTGAGAATTTCCAGGACACGCAGGGGTGTCTGTGCAGCCTGCGGCGTGGCCTGTGCTTGGTTGGATCTTCCTTTGCACCATATAAAGGTATATGTTAGGTCTGTATAGGGTCATGTCAAGTGGTCACTTGAAGTTCTTGCTGCAGGAAGAGAATAATTTTCAGTAGTATGTATGGTTTGGGTGAGAGGTGGGGAAACAGCCTCCAACATCCCTATTGTGAATGTTCCTCATTACTAGCTCCTAGCTTGAAAGATACAAGAATCCCTCCGCCTTTTCCAATTAATAAAAACCAAAACACTGCAAGGAAGAAGACTAACGAGAAGAAAAAGAAAAGTAAATGCATTCACACTCCTACCAAGACACAGATGTGAGCTTGCACCCACCTAGCAGCCACTTTTACATTGGTACAAGGGAAGATCCAAGTAAGCAAGCGTAGGCTTGTTTCTTTTTTTCTCTTTGTTGTTACAAAAGCAAAGGAGTTGAGATGACTAATTCATTATGAGGGAGGAGGAATGGTGGGAAAGAACACTAAATAAAGTACCTGTAGTTAAACTGCCTGTTGAGGTAATATAATTTCGGATGATGTGGTGGCACAAAGGAGCACTCTGTGATAAATGTGATTCTCGGACAGTGGTGCAGGCTGGGGCTCTTCCAGCTCCCTGGAAGCTTCAGGATCAGGCTGTTCCCTTATGTCATGTTCTTAGCTGCATGCTCCTAGGCATGAATCCTGTGTTTAGGATACCTTTGCAGAAAGCAGCACTGGGGTTGGGGCTGAGTGACAGTTAGCCGCAGCTTTGACAGCCAAGAGTGATTCCTTTCAGGAGAGCATTGCCCAAGTCGCAGCAAGTGATAGCTGAACAGAGCTGCTGATGGGAGTGCAACTTCCTAAACTCTGATTTGCTGTTGTCCCCATCAAAGGGCAGGTTGCTCGTTTCACGAACAAGCTGGTCTGTCTTGAAGACTGTTGTGATGCTCTCATACTGCAGAGTCCCTGCTTTATGGAGAAAATTGTTACCTTTTCCAAAACAATTCCCCTGCTGGAAGTAGAGAATGGATGTTAACAGTGGACAAGTCTATAATACTTGACACAGAGCAGACAGACAAAACTGCAGTCTCTTGTTCTTTTCATTCTCTCATCTCTCTGCCTGAATAGAATTGATTGGCTAGGACATGCTGTAATTTATTTTTACAATGAATAATGTTCCAGTTTATCCTCAGGGACAGCTGGGTGAGTAATGTCACACTGACCTTGACACCATGATGTTGTAAAATACAGATGAGGTTGGCTGTTTCAAATAGAGAAGATACTCAATTTGGTTTTATTTCTAGTAAAAGTAGGGGTAATAAGGAAAAGTTTGAGCTTTTTGCCCATGCTCTCCATACATAAAAGCATTCAGCTACTTCTGGGATTTGATTCAATTTACAGGTTCAGTAGATAGATGTTATTAGCTTCAGTGCTAACTCTCTACCTTTTATCAGCTTACAGTGACTGAGTTTTGGGCACCAGTCCATGTTTTAGCATGTAATTCTAATGAGGTGTGATTGACACTGTTCAAATAAACTCATACCATTAAGCTGCTGTTCCAAAGGTTTTGCAACTTTTTGCACTTAACTTAAAAAGTAAATAAAATCAGATTCCCTATGAACTAGGTGTGGATTTGTTTATTTGCACAGGATGATAGCCAATTCTAGAATATAGTGGAATCATTTGAAACGTCTGTATGGTAACAGAAGACATAACAGGACAAGAAAAAGGTATTGCAGGATAGGAAGGAGGCAAGAACCACCTTGAGCCTTTAAAAAAATATTGTTCATCATTCTGGTCTGTTAAAACTGATGCTGGTCTTTGTATGCTTGGTGTTTTGACTACATTAGAGGTAAGAGAGCCTGAGTCACTGCAGAATTCAGGCATGGACAAATGTGAATTGCCTCTGAGTAAACCACATGCAAGCAAGAAGCTGGAATTGCTCATCAGTTGCAGGGGAAGCTGTGTGGTGCCTTCTTCCTGTCATGGCATACAGGCCACCTCCTAGCATGTCACTGTTACTTTGCCTCAGTGTCTATTAATAACTGATTCTCTTTTCAGCAGTGGCATTACATGAAAGTTGCAGGAAATAAGGTTCCTAGTGATTTTTGGACCAGGCCCTCAACAAAGACAGAATGTGTACATATACTATCCCTTTATCTGTTTTAGAAGGTTGAAGATCTCTGCCATCTTAAGCCATGACCACCTGTGCAGAGAGAGAGAGTGTCATAAGAAGTACATGTGAAAAAATTGTTTTAAAACATTTTTAGGTAACTTTATTGCAAATCACATGCTTTTCTCTGAGCAGTGAGAATTGTAAGACACTTGGAATTCTTGAGTCAAAACATTCCTGATTAAAAGCCAGTGGATTCCTTGAACTTTGTTGGAACTGCTTTCAGTAAGCAAAGATGGGAGTTTTGTATATGAGAAGATCTGAAGTCCTCCAGAGTTTTATTAGTTATTTTGGAGAAACGCCAGAGCAGCATTTCTGGTGTAGGAGCTTTACTTTGTCCCTCATGTCACTGAGGCAAGACTGGGGAAGAGCATTCAGCTCAGGTGAATCTCTTCTGAGCTGTCAGTCATTAACACCTTTTTTGTGTTTGGACAGTAGCAGGTGGCTGCCTGTGACTGAGCCTGTTGCCTGGAGGAGGAGTAGATGGAGGCTGTTTGCCTTGTGGTCATTCCTACTTTCTCCATTTCCCAGAAGCAAAGTGGACGAGTCTTACAGACTCTAGGTAGTCACGTGCCAGCAGTGTCAGGTTGTCATAGACTCACTAATTGCCAAAGCAGCAATGCTCAGTGCGGTTTGGGAGGGCTCTGTTTCAAAGGCACACCTTTCCTTGGTCATGCTGTGTGAAGCCTGGGCTCTTGGCCCCGTGGCTCTGGGCAGAGAGCCACGTCTCCCCGAGTCTCCTCTGGGCAGCTTCTCCTACCGATGGCACAGTGCTTGAAGGTGTCCACATCCCTGGGCTGGGTTTGCCTGGGAAACCCTGCATGGTGCTCATGTTGGATGGGCCAGGCTGCAGGGCATGAAGGGTCTCAGGTGCGGTGTTTATCCATTTCTGAGCCATTCACAGCTCCACAGAGTGATGCTGTGTGGGTAATGGGGAGTCTGACACATTACTGAAAGCATTCCATTTCCACAACAGTGAGACTTGTTTTCACATTTCTGAGAGTAACTGGCTGCCTGCAGTGCATCAATCCTGTGTTATTTTCATGTCCTGCATTCTGCACTCTCTCAGCGCTTTCATGAGCATTATCTCATGTATCAACTAGAATCTCATTGGTACCTCGAAGTGGAAGTTTTCTCTTTTTTTAACATTTTCTATCTCATCACCATTTTGGTTAATAAATTATTCCATAGACCAGGTGTTTAGGCTGTCATATTGTGATGTGCAGTCTCATCTATTTGGAATTTGATTTATTGTTTTACATTTTAAGGCTCTTCCTGGGTACAGATAGCCCAGCTGGTTTTGAGTTGCCTCTGAGTCCTGCACTGATCAACACTGTTTTGGCAGTCAGTGAGTCTGTGACAGCCTGACACAGCTGGCATGTGACTACCTAGAAGTCTGTAAGAGCCATCCACTTCGAGTGTTTGTGACTCCTAGATGTGGCAGGAATGTTCCTGTCTGGTGAAATAGCATTGCATTATTTTTTCTTCATATCTAAATGAATTGCCTTGCCTTCTGTCTGATAGCAAATTCTGTGCTTCGTTTACAGTAAACCTTCTAATTCTCTAATATATGCCAGGCTTCAGGATACGCTAGATTTTCCTCTTCATTATTTAAAAAGAAGTGTTATCAATAAAAAGAAAATTAAAGTGTGTCATGATGATTGGGAGAGAAAATAAATATATTGAAGCTAAGCATTCATCCCAATTAGACATTGCCACTAAGAAGTACTGGCAGAGGGGGGAATATCTCAAAGAGTTTCAGAAAATGTGAAATGATGTTGGGGTTTGGGGTCTTTTTGCTTGCTTGTTTTTTAATTAATTCTCTTCTAGCAGGGTGGTTTTTGGGTTTTAGGTTTTTTTTCCTTGGGTTTTGGGGTTTTTTTCAGGAATATAGTCAAATTTCTTGTTTTCTGAAATTATTCCTCATAATAACTTTGTGTTGTATTACTTGGTTATGGCTCATCTAATGGCAGTCAGGCAAAATTTCCTAGTCCTATGACCCTCTGGACTTAAACCTCCTGGATTTCACATTCATTGGCTCCAAATATACAGTATTTACTGGTTCCTAGGGCTGCTTTTGCATAGGTGTTTTGAATGGCTTACTTCAAGTGCTGACCACTAATCCTAGGAGGGGATGGGAGGGGGGATGATGTGCGAGATCCTTGGTATATTCATAGAATCATAGAATGGTTGGATTGGGAGGGACCTGAAAGATCATCTAGTTCCAGCCACCATGCCCTGGACTGGGGTGTCTTCTACTAGGTCAGGTTGCTCAAAGTCCCATCCAGCCTGGTCTTGAACTCTTCCAGGGATGTGGCATCCTCAGCCTCTCAGCGTAACTTGCTGCAGTGACTCACCACCTGTACAGTAAAGAATTTCTAATATCTAATGTAAATCTACTCTCCAACTTCCTTGTAGCCCCCTTCAGGCACTGGAAGGCTGTAGAGTTTCCCTGAAGCCTTTTCTTCCGGCTGAAGCAGAAAAACTATTGAGTACCTCACGGCCTTCTCCATGTCCTGTGCTGCCAGGTCTCCCCTATCCTTCCTGAGAGGACCCATGTTTTCCCTAGTCTTTCTTCTATTCCTGGTGTTCCTGAATAACTGTTTTTATTACCCTTAAGCAACATCATCGCAATACCCTGACCTAAGGAAGTGGTTATCGCTAGCAGTGGACAATGGGAGCAGGTTCAGTTAGTGGCTGTGAATAAGTGTGTTGCAGATGCTGTACCTAATCTCTCTTTGTTTTCAGGTGAACAGATACCCTTAATAGTAAGAAAAAACCTCCACAAGCATAAATTAATTTTTATACCATCTTCATATTATCTCTTACTGGTATATTCAGTATAGCAATTACAAAACCAAATAGGCTGTCTCTACCAGAACCATTATCAGGTACCATTTAGCATACTCATTAAAAATAGCTTTTTAGAATATTAATGTCTATATTGTGTTTTTAAAACACTTATTACTAAGAGTACCTTCTAGTTGTCTGCTACTGCCAATTATCAAACAAATTACCAGTTGTCAGCTAACATGCAAATAACCTTTACATGTTAGTTGGCCACTAACTGCAAAGGTTATATTGCAGTATATTTAATTTATATTAAAGGACAACTAACTGAGTTGTTAGAATTTCAGAATAAGTTTTGAAATATTCCCATTGAACAGAAATGCCAAATAATAATGATTCTCATTTGCAGTAATGAGGGCTCTGATGATAGGATGAGGTTGCAGCATACAAGGCTGGGTTTGAGCAAAAACTGTAATTGGGAAGTTTTTTGATGCCCTTTTAGAACTGAATGCTCCTAAGTCAGCTTCTTATACCTCAGAATATTGTAAGTGTATTTTTCCAAACATTGTCTGGGTAGAGGCTAACCCTGATTGAGGGATTGACCCAGCATTGCTTTTTGAGGGATAGTTTTGTTGTATAGAGTAGGTCAGTTTACTGGGTCAAAAATGTGAGTAGTGAGAAACTTCCTTTGCAAAGCAGCTCATACAAGGACACTTTCAAGTTGCTTCTGTGTACAGCTGTCTAAGTTGCTAGATTTCCCCAGTACTCCGGACACTAGAGTGGGAGTTTCTTTTCATACTCTATGACTGAGTGCTGCTTTCCCTTTGCACTTTTTCTTTTGGTGCTTCAGTCTGACATAATTTTATTAGGAGCCATTTCAGTGTACTTGCTTTTACAAGATCAAGCAGCTAACTGCTCCAGAAAGGTGTTTAATTTATTGCTAATTTTGTTATTCAAACATGTAGATGGAGGGAGTAGAAAAAGTACATGGGTAGTTTAGGAAAAGATTTATGGCTTCATTTTGTAGCACAGATGTTTGTAAGCATTTACATTTTGGGAAGCTTGTGTTAGTGTACCTGTTCTGAGGTTTCTCTGAGTCTGTATGATTTCAGGAAAGAAAAAGCACGTTTAGTCTTTGTGCACCTTCTTTTTCATGTAAAATCCGTAGCTAAAGCTTAACGTTCCTAGAATTTGTATGCTTCAAAATCTAATATTTTAGTGAACTGGAATTTATGTATGTTGTAAAATCTGCACAAAGATGGCAGCAATTATTTCAGTCTCTTGTTACTGTGGAGTGGCCAACAACTGTCCTGGAACGTGTCCTGGTGCCATCTGATACCTTGGCAGCTGCGCTGGGGCCCTGAGGACAAGCAGCAGAATGTTGGGGGCAGGCAGGGAGCGGGTGCAGCACTTCCCCTGCCATGCTGCAGCTGCCCCCTCCAGCCAGGAGAGCGGTGGGTGAGGAAGGAGGGTTGCATGGAGATGCTTTGTGAGCCTTGCCCCTCAGCTGAACAGGCTCTCCTCCCGCTGACCCTGTGGCTCATTTTGCTCCTGGCAGTGCTGCATGGGCAGGTGTACCGCTTCTGCACCTTGGAGGGGACCTGGCTGCTGAAGGAGAATTCGACCTTGCCCTGGAGGAACCTGTCTGAGTGTGAGCCCTCTGACCAGGTAAGAGTTTTTCCCATTTTCCCCTTCTCTTGCTGCTGTTGTTTAGGACGAAGCAGAAGAGAGGGAAAAAATAGTTGTTGATGCCCACGTGTTTTTGTCCTGTCAAAGTAATCTTGACTGACTGACCTCAGTGAGCCTAATGGTAAGGGACATCAGGTCTCTCCCCTTCAACAAAGGGAACGTGGAGGGTAGACGAGAGCACATTTAAATGCACGCGAGAAGAGACTCAGGTCATCCCAGCTGTGGTGCAGTGCAAGGAGCTCAACTGCAGAAGTGACCTACTGTTATTCCTTTGCCTTTTCTCCATTGTCACGTCATTGTAATAGTGACCATTTGCTCTGTCTTGTTAGCAGCTATTAAGGTGATTAAGATGAACTGAACTGAAGGATATTTGCTTTTTCACCTTTGGGCATGGGTCAATCCCTGCCTTGTTTTTTGTTTAAGGTTTTTTTGTCTTTATACCTTCATTTTCTGTGAGCAATGGAATTAGGCTTGTCAGTGTTATTTTCTTGCCCTTGTGCTTTTTACTCTGCAGGGAGCTGAGGTGCCTGGCACTAAATGAAGGAGAGCACAGGGATTTTCAGGGGATTTTTGACAGCCATTGGCGTCAGCCAGTGCACTGTGTGCGTTCCCATGACACGGGATACCACTACTACTGTGAACCTCCAAGGGCGATGCTTTTCCTCACAGAAATCGAGTGTACTCTCCATCCCGGGGTACTGGGAACCAGCGCATTACCTAGTCAAAACAGTTCAAGTTTATGAAATGCCCAATAGCTGCAGGATCTATGCCCTCTGTAGTTTCCATTGCTCAGTGCCTCAGTGCCTTCAGAAGGAATAAATGGCTACAGACTAGAAGGAAATGAGAAAAGAGAGAGTTTCTGCTCTCCAAATATATGAATTTTAACCTTTTCCTTTGACTTGCAGCCTTATTCCTTGTCCCTTTTGTGTTCTGTGCTATACCAGCAGAGCACATTTTCTTAAGGCTGCGTGTAAGACTGGTTGTTTGACTTTTCCTTGCTGGCCATTATGATTTCTTCCAGAGCTGTGTTGGGACATGCCAATGAGTGAGATACCTAATGGTAACACTTGTTCATTTGGCACCTGCCTCCAATTTTTCATGAACTGATCTGCATTCTGAAACCTTTGTACATGGTGTCACTCCCTGAAATGTGAACAGCCATGTTTGGTTTTCCAACTAATGTATATAGAGCTCCATAGTAACTTTGGTTTAAGCATCTGGCATGCGGGAACAAGAAGTTGTTTTTATAAGTTTGCCATGTATTATATTACAAAAGTAACTAAAACAAATTCCAAAGTGTTAGTGAATCTTTATAAATTTAGGTGTATGATGTCATTTTCGTCTGTGTACCTGTTTTAAATTGTCAGGTTTCCATTGTTTGCTTAAGCTTTGATACTGAAGAGATTTTCCTTTTCATAAGGCAGCTTTTGTAGCATTCCCTTTAAAGCATTAATCTAGCAAATCTGAGGTACAGCCTGTATGTTCACCTTAAATCCTCCTGGCTGTGCAAAGTACATCTGAATAACCGGACCTAATTTATGAAGTACAAGGAATGTATTCCTTTGTACAACACAGGTCTCAGGAGTCAATTGCAGAGTTAAGCAACTTGAAGAAGGGAAATAAAATCCCTGAGTCTATTTAGACAAAGATACGTGCTTAGAGATGAACTAGAACAGTGAATATGAATGGGCCTCAGAGGCTGAGCAATGATACTGTTAAAATTCAGAGCTGCCTGTACCTTTTCAAGTAATTCTCTTCTCTGTAAGGATTTTGGCCAGAATTTTCAAGCAAGGGTCTCAGTCATGTTTTCAGTGAATCTGGAGAGAGCCCCCACTGCTCTGGTCTGCAGCAGGTTCCTCCCTCTCAACTACTGCAGTAACACCCAGGTCATGAGACGCTGTTGGGCTGTGGTTTGTTACCAGGATGTTGCATCGTTGATGCAGAAGACAGATTATTTGGGGGCAGAAAATGGTTTAGCTGTGTGAATGCAAGGCATGCTTTGCCTCCAAATCATCAAATAGGACCTGGCTTGTTGCACTTCAAAGTGTAGATGTAGCACTTCAAAGTGTAGATGAGGACCCCCCTCATTATCACAGTAAGGAGACTTGTTTGAAGTGCTCAAGTCTGAAAAGATTAGGTCTTGCATTTTTACTGCAGGATTGAGTTGTGTCTGTGCTTCTTGCCATCAGTTTTAAGACTTGCTTGTGTGGTAATTCACGTCTCTCCAACTTTATTATGAAATAGTGTCACGTTATTTATTTTTCTAGCCAGGCTGCAAAACCCAACTATTTGAACGAACACTTGGGAGCAGCTGAGGAATTAAGATTAAATTTTTATTTCTTTAGAGCATATGGAATGTGGAAGACTTATTTGACATGTGCATTTAAACTTGAAAGTAGGAGAATGATTTCTGGTTATCATTAAGAAAGTTAGAAAGTAGCTGGGAGAAAAGAACTGAAGGCCATGAGCTCTCTTTTCCCCCTCCACTTTTTTGTTTTTCTTTTCTTCTTTATATGCTCTCAGGATGCACCAGAAGAACAGCTCCTGAATTTGTCCATCATATACACCATTGGATATGCTCTTTCCTTCTCTGCCCTTGTAATAGCAACTGCCATTCTTCTTGGATTCAGGTAACTGGTGAAGCTTTGAAGAGAGTGGACTAAAGGTTTTATGTTTTTCTATATGAGAGTATCAGACTTTGACAGAAATATTTGATTATTTTTTTTCTCTCCTTCCATCACCTCATTATTTCTCTGTCTTTTATCACTTCTGTGTTCCTTCCTAAAATAATTCCTTCTCCAAGTGCAAGTAAAATGGCCAAATATTTGCAGTTATCCATATTAACATGTGGAACAGGTACTTTTTATCAACTGGAATATTTTGTTAGGCAATTTTTTATTTCAATGAAATATCCACTGGAAGAGGTGGTAAAAGAGAGAGATGCAAGCATTCTTTCATGGTCTTACCTTGCAGATGAGGCACAAGTCTGAGATGGGCAAGGACATTTAGGAGAAAAATTTTCATTCTGCTTTGCTTGGAGTTACCCAGAGCATAAACCTCAGTCTGGCCTATATCCCAGCCCTCACATGCAAGACGTGCAGAAATGGATTTTTGACAAAATTTTTATTTTTGGAGAACTTTCAGAAATCCTTATTTCTTTTGCAATATGGAAGAGAGTCTAATTTGAAACTTGAAAAATTTGTGAAATAAATTGCTTAGCTGGCCCTAGTGACATGCTGAATTCATCCAGGTTTGCACCTACAAATTCAACAGACCATATACAAATTTAGATGCTCTTGGTTGCACATGCCAAAGATACACTGTGTGTGTTTCTGTGTGTGGTTAAAAAGTAAATAAAAGACAAAAACCCCCACTAGACCAAAAGACAGCTCTTGATTCTAATAGGCATCTTCTTTTTTTTTCCCCTCTGTAAATGCAAGAGATGTTTTGATTCCAGCCAGACTCTGATTCAGTTTAGGGGTGCTGAGCACAGGAGACTGATACCTAGAAAACACAAAGGTGAGATCCTGTTCTGTTGTGGGAAGGAAGTCCCTCTGACAGGAAGCTGATCTCTACAGCCAGGTCCCATTCCTCTAATGTCCTGATTAGGCTGCCTCCTAAAAAAGTATAGTGTATAGTGTTCTATGTCCTGGTACTCTTATTTGAAATCAAGTCAGGAATCTTCAGTGCTCTGATCTTAAGAAACTTCCTTCCCTGACTGAAGAATTATCATTGCCAGTTATTGGTCGTTTGCTCTGGTGCCTGCACTAGACTTCCAGCAAGGCAGTCCCTTTCCTTTCTTCCCTTATGTATTTAAAAAGGTCAGTCATGTCTTTTAACTTCTAATTTCCAAAACTAAAATGATGCAAGCCTTCTCACATCAGACCATACTTCTTTAGCACTGTATTATCCCTTCTCCTACCAATGGAGAAGCATAAGTGGGCAATATCCAGGAAGTTTCAAAATGACTGCAGAAATCCAGAGACACGCTCATCCTCTGTGAATGCCATGTGATAATTATGATTTGTATGTGTTGTACCTGTGCAACTTTGGGACCTTTCTGAAAAAGCACCAGATGGTCTTGAAGTCTCCAAATGTCTCCCAGGATAACTGTTTTCTCCTCATTTCACCTATCAATGACACTTCTTGAGTAATCTTAGGAGCCCAAATGTAAAGGTCACAGAACACAACCATGTATTTTTTGAAGGAAGGAAGAAAAGATGTTTTCTGGCAGGGAATAGAGAGCAAGTTTGTCACCAAGGACTGGTAGGAGAGAGGGAATTTTGGTGCCCTGACTTTTGTGGGGTGATGCTTTAGCATTTTTTCCTTCAACTATGAAGCAGGGACTGGAGAAGTGTACTCAAGTGTGTGCTTTTCATTTTGAAAGTGAGGGTCCAGGGACATCAGAAGTACCAAGAATCTTGTTAAAACTATGCTATTAATCCATTTTGTGTTCTCCTGTCTAATTTGTTTACCAGGAGACAACTTGGTCCTGGATCTCATGAGACCTACCCCTATGTGAATTTCAGTTTCTGGATTCTGACTGGAATCTCTGCTCATCTCCCCAGAGCTGCTCAGCCTCAACAAATGAGGATCAAAATATAATTCAAGGATATACACATACTGATGGGCTTCTTAGAGTTCTTAGACTACAGAATAACCTTTATATTTGTCTTTAAAGGTGATACGGCAGAGGAAACAGTATCTCTCTAGAGTCCTATTTTGCATCCTCCGGAAAAAAAATGGAAGGAA